>RJWT010012761.1:0-22213 GCA_004365215.1 Cuniculus paca
TTCAAATAGTTTTGTTTCCATTACTATAAGTGGGTAAATATAATTCATCTCCATCCTTACAATATTTTTACAAACCAATGTATGTTTTGAATGAACAAGATTGGCGTTTTGAGTAGTCTGAAAAAATGTGTACCCTCTGGGTTTAGATCATCATCTAGCCCACTTTAAAAAGCACAGGGCAGCTTTCACAGATACTCATTTTACAAGTAGAGAACTTGAAACACGGTCCACTGAGTGATCTGTTCAAAGTGACCCACACAATCCATGAAGAAATGAATTATTTACCAATCATTTTCCCAGATCTATCTCTCTCATTTCCTTTCCTACTCAGTATAACACCATCCTCTTGTTTACCCAAGTGAACAATTCAAGATTTCCTGTGGTTCATTCCCTGAGTCAACAAAGATTCACTTTCTTAAATTTATTGGGCCTTCTTCATCTCTCTCCTTTCCCTAGTGCCACTGCATTACTTTGGTAGCTCATCACAGTATATTTCTCCACTAGGTTATCCGATAAGCAGATTTGTGCTTCCTCACGATTGCTTTTCCTAATTGCAGCCAGAAGGAATTTTCCATAAGAAAAAAGTCTCTATGTGTTTACATAAACTATTCTCTCTTCTTGAAGAAGGATCAGCATCCCCTTCCCCTTCACCCTTTTTCTGCCTGGTTAAAATGTACTTAAGCTTTAAGACTCATTGGTTTTGTCATCTTCCTACAGAAAGTCTCAGTATTCCTCTGCCCACTCTTGGATGGATTTTATCCTTTTGCTCTCTTCTCTGGAATGAGGGTACTCTCCCTGAAGACATGGCTCATATCTGGGTCATGAGCCAGGCAATACCTGTGCTAAGCACTTGCTCTATGTAGTATAAACTTATCCAGAGTCTAGAAAATTGGATTATAAATAAGTTACTCAAGGTGACTACCTGATGGCCAAAGGAGGAAAATAACTTTGTTTTTGGTTCTTTGTACATATTCCCCTATAAGTTCATCATGTGTAAGTTCTGTTCTATCCACTCTCACGTGTCCTGCCCACTTCCTACCATTGAAAGCAGTTTTGTCCCCAATCAATAACAATAACCTTATGCATTGCCATTTAGCTAAGTCCATTCACATTTAATACACACACACACAGTGATGAAGGATGAGGTAGCGTTTTTTCACTACTATTATCCCTATTTTATTGGTGAACAAATTGAGATTCAGAGATGTTAAATTAGTTTTCCCAGAATCGCACGGTAATTATGTAGAAAAGCTGAAATTTTATCCAGGAATTTGGCCTCAAATAATTCCTTGGTGGTTGAATTTGTCATTGTTTCATAATTATTCATTTATTTCTCTTTTAAACTCATTTGTGTTTTTCCATTGCCTACCACAGTGTCTAGCATGCTATATGTGTATTATATATGTTTCTTGATAAATGTTGTAATCATCACGTTCTATAACAAAAATCTGTTTGACTCAAACTGATGTACAGAGGTAACATGTGAATGCCTCCCTTTCACATCTGTGCTTTTGTCAGACAATAACCTTCCCCAGTATTTCTCCAGGCAGAGATATTCTGTTGCATTCTGCAGCTCCTGGGACACAGCTCTCTTTCAGCACTGAGCACTTTTCCTGCATTTGTTTGCACATCTGTCTTCTTCACTCTGAGAGCTGTCACTATTTTGGGCAGAGAGAACAGCAGGATCAAGGCAGACAGCTCCTGAAGGTGGTGTGTGTTCCAATGTAAGCAGGCAGCGGGATTAGGTACATAGGCTATGATAGACTCTGCCTTCAAAACTTCTAGGGGCACATAAGCCCCGTCTGATGATCAGCTATGCAAAAAGAGTTTTACAAGCATCATTTCCTAAGTTCTCAGTCTCCACTTTGTATTTTTTTCTTGAGATCGGCTACTTATTCTCAAGGCACTTCCTTTCCTCTATCACCCTTTTCCCACTTTACAAAGGCAAGCCCCTTACCCTTCTCAGATAGAATGAAATCTTACTGCAGAGTGTTGCCAATAAGTGGTGTGGAAGGCTCCAGAAAGATAAACAAAGGGGCAGTTTAAAATATTGGTGAAAATACTGAAGAAGTGAATGACCACTCAGGTGACTCTCAGTTATTTGCTTTTAACAAAATTAGTTGTTAGTTCCTTAAAAATAATTTTGGTATTAAATACTGATTTTTGGCATGTAATGTAAGAAGAGTTTGATTAACTATAGAAGGAATTATAACATTCTTAGAGTTAATAAGAATGGAATGTAAGAAAACTCCTTCTACTGCTGTCTGGACATATAAAATCAAGAAATCTATCTTTATTTACAGGAAAAATGGGAGTGGAACTGATCTTGCCTCAATCTAGGTAATAGTAATAGTAATCATAGATATATTTTCCTTGCAGTGAAGAAAAACCACATTTATCTCTATGAAGTGTATTTCTAATTTTCTACTGTTAATATCTAGCAAAATATTTCAATCAATTTTATACTAATATAAATTATAAACTTAACTCCATTAATATAAATTGTAACAATATAAATATAAACTCAATATATAAGAAAATTTAAGGTAGTCCTGAAATTTAAAATTTTCAGTTTCAAAATACATTTTTGAGGGCCTGGGGATGTAGCTCAGTGGCACAGCGCCTATCTGGCAAGTGCGAGACCCTGAGTTTGATTCCCAGTACCTCCCACAAAAACATTTTGTGCAGAAAAAAAGTGAATAATTCATAATCACTAAGCCATACCAATATTTTTGGAGGGATAAAATTTTTAGGAGAAAGGTAGAACGGACATGTAAGTTTAAATGATAGTTTATTGTTTTATAAATACACATGTATGCACACAAGAATATGTATGTACTGTATATGAGACCACTAGCATATTTACCAATAATTGAATACATTGAACATATTTATAAGTGAGGAAATACTTTTCTTTTCTTTTTCTTTTTTTTTTTTTTTTGCGGCACCGGGGATTGAACTCAGACCTCGCGCTTTCTAGGCAGGCGCTTAGGCCACTGAGCTAGATCCCTGTCCCCAATACTTTTATTTTCAAATTTCAAAAATTTTATTTTTATTGGGTTGAGGATTTAGCACAGTGGCCTAACCGCCTTGCCTGGCAAGCGTGAGGTCATGAGTTCAATCCCCGTTGCCCCCCCGCCCCAAAATCAAATGCGTTTATTTGAACAGCTCTTTAAACCTAAGATTTAAAAAAGTAGATGACATCCTACTTATATAAACCCGTATATACTTTTTCAAAATTTGATTATGAAAAAACAGTAGAAAAACAACTTGAAGATCCCTGCTGGGGCCACTGTCAGCCCTGGAAAATGGGATCAGCTTCACACCACCCCTTCTAATCCTTCAGGCATGACATGTGCAGAGTCCAAGACTCTATTGCAAGAACTGAAGGAATCTCACTTTGCCTTTGCAAAAGTTGCTCTTCCATCCAGAAATGCTTGCCTTGATCCTTTCTATTTCTGAGACCCTTTCCATCTTTTACGATCCAGCTTCAATTCTGTTTCTTAATGAAGTCATTTTCACAACGCAATCCACTTGGACCTTACTTTTTCTGTATTCTATTGCACCATAAATTTAACAAATGATTGCATATCATCTTAAATTACCCTCTCAGTGTGTATGTGAGTTAAATTTTACAGGAATGCAATACCCTCATCTCTCCGAGGGTAGGAGTCAGGTAGGAATCATGCTGAAGATGATTACAAGGCTTCTGTAAGTTCTCAACACTAGGAAATTACTCCTACTACAATCTGCGAAAAAGGAGCTGTCTCCCTCTAGTGACTGGCAGTATAAAGACAAAATCCTAAATTTGGAATTAGCACTGGTTCTTAAAACATGGCTTTACCATGTAAAGAGAGCTAGCCTCTGTAAATACCATACGGCCTGGTGCATTACTAATGCATGTTTCAGCCGTCATTTTCCCCTTTGCTTTCCATAGGGTTAAGGGAAACAGATGTTCTACATTAAATACAAGGTATGATAGAAAAAACAAATGTTTAAATTATTTAAAAGTTTATTACAATAAAAGAAATGTTGCCATTAATCTTTCTCAAAATACTCCCCTTCTTTTCGAACACACTTATGCTATTTTTGTCATTTTTTAAGGCAGTTCTGGAAGTCGTCTTTGTGTCTTTAACTGTGCTTTGTGATGGCCTCTATGTCCTGAATCAATTCATGGGCATTGCTTTTATAGTCATTGTGATTTTTTTTGTTTTATTTTTTTTTGTACCGGGGATCGAACTCACAACCTTGCTGCTGGGCTATATCCCCAGCCCCTTTATTCCTCATTTTTTTTTTTCGTTGCTCATTTTGACTTTGGAGAAGAGCCAGAAGTCTCATGGTGCCAGATCCATGAGACACATGGTAACGACAGCAGCAGTATCCATCCTTGTTTTTATAGGCGCCTCATAACAACACAGAAGAGGACTTCCAGAACTGCTTCAGAAAGTGGAAAGGACGATAGAATAAGTGTGTTTGAAGAGAAAGGAAATATTTTAAGGGGAGTTAATGACAGTGTGTTTCACTGTAGTAAATATTTTTTATTTAAATATTCACTATATATTTCAATCATATCTCATAATTAGGCTGTTGAACTAAAATATACATTTAAAATAGTTGTAAAACAGTCTTTTCATTCTCATCTTCCTGGTTTATGTTCTGGGAGTTACACAGAATGCAACAAATCTTTTGACCACAACAAAATTCATTGGTAAACAATGTGTCCACAGGGGAAGAGGAACTGCTTTATATTTTCTAAGGGAGGTGTGATTTAAGATCATTTCTTCTGGGTCACCCAGAAAACTAATTCAGTCTACCACTGCTACAATCACTCTTGCACCTGTACTGTCTTAGTGGGCCAGAAAAATGCAAAAGATACTCTCCTACACCTGTATTAACCAGTCACAGAGCTGAACACTGGTGGCTGAAAATCGGACACTGGAAACTTATTGTGCTTTGTAAGCAAAGCCATGGTCAAAACTATACTAGTAGGTTAAAAATCTTTTTGACATAAATGATCAGATGGAAAAATTTACTACCTTCCATAACACTTACCACAAAGTTGAGGATTTTGATCCTCAGCTCTGACACCCTGGCTGTGCTGTAGTATTCTTCCACATGCCCTCTCCCCCGTTATTCTCTACCTATTCATTCTTTTCTCTTCAGAGTACTTCACAATTTACTTGCTCAGTTTTTTTAAATCTACAGTACCTCATCCATTGGGCTTAAGTTTCAGGATGCACTTTACTAGGCCTTTCCTTATAACTATTTTCTAGTATAATGATTGACACATGTAGATAAGCAATGAACATTAATAATACATGAATATATGAACATAATCATGTGCTCATATGAGGTTATTTTATTGGCTTATTGCTTTAACCCTAAAAACTCAATTATTCATCATTAAGACATGTTGGACTTTACCAATTTAAAACAGTGCCATTATTTGCACCAACTTTTCTTGGCTGTGAAGGAGTAAGTTGTGTTCAATGCAAATTAACTAAAATCTGAAGGCAAATGTATGTATTTATGGAAGTGGGGGAGGGAGACAGGACCTGCTATGCAATCCTGGCAGGCCTTGGACTTGCTTCGTAGCCCAGGCTGGCCTCAAACTTGTGCCAATCCTCCTGCCTGGCCTACTGGGTGCTGGGATTACAGGTGTGCACCACTCACTAGCTCAAGGCCAGCCTGAATTACAGAGTGAGACCCCTTCTCAAAAAAATTTAAATACTGTTATATTTAATAGAAAAGCTTATAAACTAAATAAAGTCAGTATTTCATTAGAGTCATGTTATGTCATTGATTATAGATTTCTAAGTTTTGTTTTAGGAATATAATTAAAGGATATCACTCTTTAGAGAAACAATTTAATGAAGTAAAAATAGATTTCTGTAGATATCTAATTTGATACTTTTGTCTGCCTCATTACAATTTGAATTTAAATTCATTATCTGTTACTATATCATTACTTCCTAAACTATTTCCTAACACTGTATTCCAAAACCTAACCTTCTTGTCACTGAAGTATTTAGTAAATATTCACTTATTTCTTCAATGAATATTCATTGTATACCATATGTATCAGGTACTAGGATTAATACTGTCCCTTATGCTTCATATGCAAATAATAATAATAATAGCCATCATGATGTGTAAATCAATATGAACTCTTGCAATTTCTTTCTAAGACAAGGACCTCTTCATTTCACATTTTCATAATAACAGAATCACAAAATTTTGTAGTGTGACTGCATCTTCAATTTTATGAAAACAAAGACCAATGTGTGAAGAGATGATTTGCTGGAAGTTACACAGTTACCTAATGGGAAGCTGTACCTTGCTCCCAGACCTCTTAACAACTTATCCCCAACCCCACTGTTACAGACCCTCTAGATCATATAGGGGAAATAAATGTAACTCCCAACTTGTTAGATGTGCAATACACTGACTTTGTGTTCCCCAAAATCGAAGAATGAATTTTAAGGAACAGCAGTGATCAACAGCAGGAAATTTTATTGAGGGAGAGATAGCTCCTCCCTGAGAGACAGCAGGGGGTCCAAGTGGGTTGCCACAGACCTCACTTTCTACAGGAAATTTTATAGAGCAAAATCATGAGGTGGGTGCAAAATCACAAGGTGGGTGCAAGGTGAGACAAAACTATGATCAAACGATAAGATTCTAAGTATAGCCACTTAGGTAATGTTGCTCTAATGGAGAAGCAGGTCACGTAACGAGTGTACATGGAAAGAACAAAGAACTTGTTAGGAAGGGATGGGTCCGAGGGTCTTGGTCACTCACCGAAGTGACTGATGTCTATCTAGACTTTATTGGAGCAAGTGTCACTACTTATCTTATCCCTTGGGGAGATATATAGGCATAATAATTTTGTCTTTATCTTGAGGCTTGACCTCCAACAGATGTACCTCCAGCCACAGTAGTAATGTATTTTTTATTTTTTGCTTTGACTCTCTCAAGGGCCTAGCTTGGTCTGACTGTCTATAATATTTTTACCTAACAGCTGTCCACAATACCACCCCTTCTCCAAAAAATCACCAACCCTTACTCTACTCAAATCAGTCTTACTTTCATTTGCTATCATTTCTTCAACTGTTTCCCACCTATTCATTCAAAAAACACTTCTGCTACTGTATCGTAAGCAGGTGACAATTTCATTTTCATCCCTATATCTGCTCATACACCCACCTGGTTTTTATCTTGGCTAGCGTACTCCCTGCTCATTAGGTTAGAAATCTCCAAGTTATCTTTAACTTCTCTCCTTCACGCCTCACATTCAATAAGCAGATGGATTCTGTTGTTATTAATGCGTGAGTGTCTCTGGAATCCAGATGTGGCTGCTGATGCCTTTACTTTATGCTTGCTGGTTGGCGCTGTTTCTCTGCCTGGACTGTGGTGTGGGCTCAAATTGTTTTCCGGGGCTCTGGACTGTGTTCCTGATTCTGTGCTACCGTTAGAATGAGTGTAACTGCAGAAGAAGAAGAGGGAAACGAGAACTTAACCGTGTTACTTTATGCTTAAATAGGACAAGGGAGTAATAGAAAATATAATTTACTATTTCATGCAGGAAGAGGTTTTAAAAAATAAAAGAAATAAATAAAATACCTTCTCTAGAAATTGAGAGCCTTTCTCAGAGTGGCCTCATCTGACTCCTCTAAATCTCTCTATCCCTATCCTCTGATCCAGAGCACCTCTGCATCCCGATTGCTCATAGATCCTTTCCTGTCCTTCCACATGGCCAGGCTCTGGCACCTGATTGTTCTTTCTTCCTGCAGTATACTTCTGCCCTGTGCACCAGTGCTTTCTTCTCTGAGACTCCAACACATGATGGCATTTGCCCCTCCAAAGCACTGTGGCTATTTGCACATCTGCAGTCCCTTCGGACATCTAGAATTCTGCCCCCTGGTCATCACTAGACTTCCAGTGTCACGACAATGCCTGGAAACATGAGGTTCTCCATAAGTGCTTGTTGAGAGAATGAATCACTTTCTGGGGAAAGACAGAAATACGTGAATAATATTGTTAAAGTGAATTGTTGCAAAACAGAGCTATAAATGAAGACCAAGGGAGCACAGAAACCTTTCTCCTATCTTGTTAGCAATCTTTGCATGTGAATTGTTCAGAAGCTGACATCTGCTACCTGGTGGGTCAAGGCAGCCCTCTGCATAATTCTACCATGACTGGTCAGTTTGAGCTTAGGGAATCTGCTTTGACTTTAATAACTGAGAGAAGGCAAAACTGAAAGAGGCACTTGCTCCAATGACTCACTCTGGAGTTTCTTTTTTGCAGAAAATTTAATGCAATAGCTGCATTATTTCAGGGCTTTTATTTTGTCCCATTACAATCCACATGCCATTTTCTGTCTTGTGTTTTCTTTCATAGGTAAATACGTTTTGAATGCAGTTTCTCAGGAAGTTTGAAGTATTATTACTCTTGGCTCTCTTAACTTTTAGAGCACTCTGTTTGTCTCAGATACTCCATATGGTATTTCTGGTAGAGCACGTAGCACATCACTTTTGTCTAGTTTCCCCCTGCAGTATGCTATACTTTTCTACTTTCTCTTCTTACAGGAATTGTTTCTATTACCACCCTCACTGTGCTGGCCTATGAACGTTATATTCGTGTGGTCCATGCCAGAGTGATCAATTTTTCCTGGGCCTGGAGGGCCATTACCTACATCTGGCTGTACTCGCTTGCATGGGCAGGAGCACCTCTCCTGGGCTGGAACAGGTACATCCTGGACATCCATGGCCTAAGCTGCACTGTGGACTGGAAATCCAAAGATGCCAACGATTCCTCCTTTGTGCTCTTCTTGTTTCTTGGCTGCCTGGTGGTGCCTATGGGTGTCATAGCCCACTGCTATGGCCATATTCTGTACTCCATTCGAATGGTGAGTTGAAAGCTACTGATGCCCCTACCCCAAAACATGTCCTGATTTAATGTGGAAAGAATAAACTCTTCCTACACAATCAGTTTCCTAGAAATGTAGCAACCCTAGGGGACTTCCTATCTGGTAGCGTTTTGCGCTATAACTCACTTCCTGAAAGGATTAATGAGGAGTATCACTTTCTCTACATCACTCTCCGAACCGAAAGAAGGCAGGAAAGGACTTTTGGATAAACACAATGAAAGCATCAAATTTCCCACATTATGCCGCCCTCTCAGAATTTAACAATTCTGAAAAGGAATTGGACACTTCCCATTATGTATTCAGATCAGATCACAACCCATGCCAAGAGAACAGTGCAGATGTTTTGTTTGGAAATCACATTTGAGTCATAAGGAACTAGAACTGACCACAAACAGATGTCACACTGGGAGCCAGCAAGAAGATGTTTGAACTAACCAACAGAGGGCAGTGCGCTTCCACGCTGCAGTCCGTAACTGCAGCCGCGCGTGGTTTCCAAAGAGTACTCCCCACTCCCTCAGCCCGCCGCTTTCACAGGAACACTTAGACATTCTGTCAGATCCCTCAAGCGTTCGCCTTTTGTTTTAATCCAAACTGAGTCCCATGCATCACTTTCAATCCACTACCCTCAATTTCTATAATTTTTTACTTACTCCCATTTTGTTGAAGGAAAACATCTTTGGACCAGCTCAACTCTGTTTTCTCCGTGCCAGAAGTAGAAACGCAAAGAAAAGATGGAAGAGAAGTCCCATGGGTCCAGACTCAGGCGTCCTCTCTGCTCTGTCTAGTAATCTTTGTATTTCTATAGGGCCCACTTCCTCACCCTATGGCTGTTAACATCAGTGTTCATCTCAATCTCTTGTTCTCTTCCCCGTCATTCTTATCAAATAAACATGTTTTTTTATTGGACAAAATGAAGCCATTATGAGGGACTTCCTCAGCTCCTTGCCTCCCTTTATGCAAACCTCTGTTTCACACTGTTTCTTAGATTTCTTTCTGCAGTTATGGAGTGACAGGGAAGTCTCCCAGGACCAAGTTATTTCTATATTCTGATTCCTGCCGCTCCCTACCCCCAGCCCATTATTTACTCCACGGATCTCTCAGCTGTAATTTTTTCACTTACACCTTCAGCCTTCTCTTTCCCTTACTACTATCTTTTTCCTTTGAGCATAGAACTACGATAATTTAAAACAAAAACAAAAGCTACCTTCAGCTCTCTGTAGCTATCTTTTTTCTCCTTCTTGTCATTGCTAACTCAAAGAATCATTGGTAGCTTTCGGTACCATATTGTCATTCCAAAGGTATTCATTTAACCAACATTTATCAAGCATCTAAAATGTACCACTTACTGAATGTTATGGGCAAAATGTTTTGTCCCTCCCAAATTCAGATATTGAACCATTAAGCCTCAGTGTGATGGTATTTGGAGATAAGGCCTTTGGGTAGTAATCAAGGTTAGATGAAGTCATAAGGGATCTGACAGGATTAGTGTCCTTATAAGAAGAGACACTAAGCAGGTTGTGGTGGCACATGCCTGTAATCCCAGCACTCAGGAGGCTGAGGCAGGACAGTCTCTGTTGAGTTCGAGGTCAACCTCACTATGGGCTACATAGTGAATTCAAGGCCAGTTTTTACTACATAGTGAGACCCTGTCTCAAACAAACAAACAAAAAAGACACCTATGGGTCTGCAACGCCACTCCCCTTGCAAGCGTACTGCCTTCCCTGTGTACAAGAAGAAGAGATCATGTGAACATATAGTGAGATGAACACTTACAAGTTAAGAGAAGAGACTTCAGAATGAAGAACCTTGATCTTGAACTCTCAGTTTCTAGGACTGTGGTAGTTCATGGGGTCAGTAGCTGAGTAAATTCATGTAGCATTTATAACTTAACTCACTGCAAATAAACACCTCCATCTCTACTATACTTCACTGAAACAGCCCTCATTTAAGGTATGAATGATCTCCTAAATGTTAAACACAATAGACACACTTCTATTTCTATTGTTTTCTGGCATCTGTGGTATTTAAGACTAATGATAACTTCTACTTTCTTATATGCTCTTCCTCTCCCATTGATTCAGGGACCATGTTTTTATTCTCTCTGGCCCTATCTGCTTATGTCTCCTTCAAGGACTTCTCTTTTGCTTAGACCTCCCCAGCATTCTTTGTTGAGTTCTCATTTCTTGCTACACATTGACCTTAGATGATCTCATATGTGAGGTATGATTGAAATGTGTGACTAATGCTTAAACAAAAATAATTATAGTAAAAGACATTGCCATGAATCCTCCACAAAATCCTCTCACTTATCCCATTGTTCTTGTCACTTCCTGAAGCAGTTCTGGAAATATTTTCAGGATATGTGATCAAAAATGTGGTGAATGCTGCTGCTGCATGTTATCTGATGAAAAGGCAAGCTTGTAAAAACATTAAGGTATGTCCTCATCCGTCTTATTATCTGGACCTGGCATTGTATGACTTCTGGCAGTTCTCCAAAGTCAAAATGATTACGAAAGGTAAAAGTTTTGAATTGATTCAGGATATTGAGGCTGTCATGAAAACCTAACTAAAGACATGAAAGAGGACTTCCAGAACTGCTTCAGAAAGGGGCAAGAATGATGGGATAAATGTGTTTGAAGAGAGGGGGAGGATTCTGAGAGGGGTTCATGGTAACGTGTCTTTTACTTAATAGCTTATTTTTATTTAAACATTTGCTGTGCTTCTATCACACCTCATACTGTCAGAATTTCTCCCTTCTAACTAGAATTTGATGACTTTGAAATTTCTGTTCCCAATCCAGATCTTTCTTCTGACCTCAGATGCTCATAGTCAATTGTCTATTGCATGCCTCCCTTTAGAGGGTTCACAGTCTCACTAAACGGAGCATTTGTGAAGGTTAATTGTTATCTCTCTGCCCACCAATTTCACTACTTCTCTATTCCCTTTTTCACAGAATGGTCTGCATTCCTTGCTACCTAAGCCAGAAATTAAGGCATCCTCTTGGACTATACTTCTCCATATCTTCCTCATATGCAACTAATGACAAATTCTTATTTATCCTCCTTAATGATTTGTCCATAATGTCCATTTTTCCATTGCTTCTGGACACAGACTCAATTCAAAAGGACCTCATTTCTCCTTCTTTTATTCTCACTTTCCTCTAATCTATTCTTTACTCACTGCCACCTGAGTAATTGTTCTCAAATACTGCCTTTGTGAATGAAATAGAGCTCCTGAGTATGACCAGCAGATCCTGTGTGGCATCTCTAGTTTATCCGTCTTGCCTCATTTCTTGACAGTCCTCTCTTTTTGCTGCCTCCATTTCCAGCTAACTGCAGTATTTCTTGTTTCCAGAATGTGACGTGTGGTACTTTTCACTCCTTTGCCTTAGCGTGCTTCCTTCCTCATCAGCATTCTGTCTCTCTTCCTTGCTCAGCTAACCTCTCATCTCAAGGCTGAGATCAAGATTTTCTTGCTCTAAGCCAGCCTTGAGAATGGTTCTCCAGCTGTGAGCTCTCACATCGCCCTGCCCTTCATCACCACATGCATTACCTATGGAAGCATTTGTGTGCTTTTCAACATCAAGAGTGAATTCCTCAAGAGCAGAGACTGTCTTACCTCTTGTCTCCCTGTAGCTGGAATAGTCCCTGCGTATGTTATTTTTGGAATGAGTTACAAGCAGAAGACACAGAAAAGGGAAGACAGGTTATTTGTCTAAAATGTAAAGAAATTTGAGTTTAGACTGTGCTATCACTTCTCCAGAGAACTGGGTGCAAGCACTTTGTCTCTATTTCTTTATTCAGAGAGGTGACTCACACCAATGAAGACATAGCTACTCACTTGAGAATGAGGGCTTGCTGTGAAAATCTGTATGTGTCTGGGTCAATAAGCATTAGGCACACCCATTAATATAAGAAGATAGCACTTTTAGAGGTAATACTGGAGAATTCGTCTTAAATGGTTTATTTTTGGGACAATTTTGACACGTGCTTTCGCTTCATCCAGAGCAATTTTTTAAAAATATCCTCGTTATTGAGTAAAGGGAATGAGACATGACGTTGAGCTCCTTTGGAGGAGGAAAACTTAGAATGAGCAGAGTGAAAGAATAATGATGAAACAAAAAGCTAAAGAGAGATAAATAAAAAATAATCATAGAAACATCACATATAAAATCCAAATAATCTGAAACATTAGATAGGATCTTCTCCTTTTACCAAAGAAAAGCTGGAAAATAGACTAACATTTACTTAAATTACCTTCACTTGCATGCATATAATTCCACGATGATAAATGAGCACTGTGCTTTGACGAATGGTAAAAGAGGATGGAGATCAACTTGCCCAGAAAACAGTACCGATAAAATTGTGGGGTTCTAGACAGTGGGGCCTTGAAGGGCAGATAACTGAGATGTGGTTATGTACTAGTTAGTTGAAACTCTGAAAAGCCAAAAATGATGATTCCACACATCCTATAGAAATATAAAAGTACATGTACATGTTAGTTTCAAGTAGAGTTCAAATGTGCATATTTAATTTCAAAAACTACTGCCCAGAGGAACCCAGCTTCTGTTAAATCTAATGGGACATTTGTTTTAACCTCCATTCCATCTTTATTTCTAGAGTAGGTAATTGCTCCTTATCATACTGGAACAAAGGTAGTAAGTCTGGAATATGAATACAAATCTTCTGATTCCTAATTAGAGCTTTTACCAGAATCCACACCTTTCTAAAAAACTGAAGGAAGGTGCCTTGTCCCCAAAACGATGTCCTGAGAAGAGGGTGATGTCCTATCACAGTAAATCAATGTTTAAAAAATAGAATTGCACACATGGATAAAAATGTGAGACATTTAATATTCATTCTCCTCATATACATTTTTTCTACTCTTAAAAAAATCAAACATTTAAACTTTTCATATTTCCCTCCATTCAGTTTTAATTGGAATATATAATTTTTAATAATGTAGTTTCTTAAATATAATTTTAGATGATAACCAATAATTTAGGAATGCCTAGTCAAATATGTATTTTAACTATTATAAGCATGTTCTAATTAATTCCTTTAGAAAAATTTTCCTTAATTTTTATAATGCTTAAAGGTACACTCAGAATTCATTGAAATACAATAAATTTTCCAGTTCGAAATTATTAATACTTAATATCAACAGTATGCCAGATAACTTTAAAAAAAACCCAAAATATGAAGCTTTTGTATTTTGGTAGCAGGATTAGTATAGTATCTTACAATGCTCAGAAATAGTCATTTTAATTTCAGAATGTATTTTTGTTGTTCAGAAATAAGTATTATCTTCACCGTCAAAACACATTTATGGGCTGGGGATATAGCTCAGCGGCATAGCACCTGCCTAGGAAATGCGAGGTGATCAGTTCGATCCCTGCTTCCTAAAAAACCCAAAAATTTATAATAACGATAAGAGAAATATATAAAGAACCTTCCTTATATCAGAATTTTAAAGCGTTTTAAAACGGTTTAGCATTATTTCTCAGTATCTTTTGTGAAGACGAACTAAATGTGTTGATTTCAGACAAATGGGGTATTACCAAGTGCTAGCCTCTATAAATGAGCCCCTAATGAAACTAGCCACAAACAAATTCCTCATCAGATTCTACTGTGAGAGTCATTAGCGGGGAATTGAAAGACATGGTAGTTTCCAGCAAGAACTCATTTGGGGATTAAATTCTCACCGAGACAACTGTAGGCTTAACTGTTCAGAACTCCTGACCTGAGTTTATATCCTGGTTTGAGAATCTGCAGATTAGTGCTCTGGATGAGTTTGCTGGGTCATGGAGAAATTGTTACCACTTTATCATGACTGTTTCAGGCTGAATTGTAGTGACTTGAAGACCCAGGTAAAATAATTTAGTTCATCTTCATTAAGTAAGATTAGAAAAACATTGAAAACCACTGAAAGATCTAGGAGGCTATTCAGTTCAACCGTAACATATTCCAGTTGAGGAGACTGAAACCCAGAGTGACATTAGGTTCCCAAGGTTCTTTTCTGTTCTTTCTCAATTAGGGTAGGGCATAGGGGGCCCAAAAGAAAATAGTTCTTTCACGCTTCAACTCCTGCCTTTCTTTCTCTGTGCTACAGCTTCGTTGTGTTGAAGATCTTCAGACAATTCAAGTGATGAAGATTTTACGATGTGAGAAGAAAGTGGCCAAAATGTGCTTCTTGATGGTCTTCATCTTCCTGGTCTGCTGGATGCCTTACATTGTGATTCGTTTCTTGGTTGTTAATGGTTACGGACACCGGGTCACGCCAACAGTATCGATTGTTTCTT
The DNA here is from genome assembly GCA_004365215.1 of Cuniculus paca. Taxonomy (NCBI): domain Eukaryota; kingdom Metazoa; phylum Chordata; class Mammalia; order Rodentia; family Cuniculidae; genus Cuniculus; species Cuniculus paca. The sequence continues at coordinate 15,228 of RJWT010012761.1, forward strand.
ACCTGTTTGCTAAATCCAGCGCTGTATACAATCCTGTTATTTATGTGCTTATGATCAGAAAGGTAAGCTTTACAATTAACTGATTTCACCTTGGGAAAAGGGTTAGAAAAATAATTTTATAGAGATAATTCAGAACAGCTTCAATGATGAAAACTCAAATAAAGAACTTATATAGGAAAGTAAAAGGATTAGGAAGAAATGTACATTGTGAAACAAAATAATAATAATTCTAAGATCTGTCAATAGAGATTTGTACTTATTAGGTGAAATTCTATTAAAACTACTACTTAATTAATCAGAAAATATTTGTCTACTACTAATAATGAGTTATTTAATTAAATAGTAATTACAGAGTTAACATGTTTAAAATTCTTACTGTACTATGCAGATACACCTACTATCTTTACAGAACTATGCCACAAAATAGGTACTAGTATTCTTTCTTTACTTATAGGTTTTGAAGCAGACTCAGGAAAGATAACTTGCCTGATCCAGAAAGCATTGGTACTAGGACTTGAAGCTAGCTCACTTGAGTCCTCAAAGCCAAACCTCATAACGTATCTTTGAGTTTAGCAATAATGTTAGTAGTTGTCCTGGGTTATTCTCATGACAGAGCCAATGTCTAACCAAACTTAATTTTGCTTAATTTTGAGGACCACTTTCCAACAAGCAAAATTTAAATATATTCTCTAACAATTTGTTTTGCTCTTTCTTTTAGCCAATGGCTATAAATCCTTACTTCTAAACTATTGTGTATATGTCACACCTGAAAATATTGTAAAAATCTGTATATTTTGATTCAGTATGTCTGGGTGCCTAATAATTCTGCAGTTCTAACATGCTTCCACATGAGCCCATTTCTGTTTCAAGGGAACTTACTTTAACTAAAAAGTCTAAAAGATACAATGTATGCACAAAAACAAATAAGACAATGGTTTTTACCCACAAGAAGCTTAACATCTGTATACAAAAGCATTAAAATATGATATACCCTTGTATGATTATATATGATATAACCCTTATAATAATATGTATATCTTTAGCACTTAACCTGATACACCGAACTATGGTCTGGTGATAAATATTCAAATAAATGTTCAAATAGTTTAAAATGTGAATGGAGGAGTTGGGGATATAGATTGCTTACTTAGCATGCCCAAAATCTTAGGTTCAATCCCCAGTACTGAAAAAAAAAAGTTCATATATACTAAATGCTAACTTATATATAATTGGTAAGAGAGGGTCAGAGAAGGCAGAAATCAATGTAACTATTATTTTTAATTGACTTTTTAAAAATCAGTGGCTGTCATCTTGGTAGTCCTCACTGAAGATTTGTGGAATGAATATGTGTTGAAAATGCCTTAAACAGATAAAACTGCTTTCATAGAAGAAGGTACATACAAACTGAAAGTAGAGAGGGTTAAAACATAAAACTCCACAGAGTGATTTAGATCAATCTAAGCATTCCTATAAATTCTGTCTTATATCAGCTAACAAACTAAAAACAATTTAAATTAAACTCAACTCATTTTCTTGAATGTTAATCCAGATTAAGGGCTTAATTTTTAACTAATAATTTTATCTTTTCTTCTCTTCCCAGTTCCGAAGATCCCTTTTGCAACTTCTCTGTTTCCGACTACTGAGGTGCCCGCAGCCTGCTAAAGACCTACCAACAGTTGGGCGTGAAATGCAGATCAGACCCATTGTGATGTCACAAAAAGATGGGGACAGGCCAAAGAAGAAAGTGACTTTTAATTCTTCTTCCATTGTTTTTATCATCACCAGTGATGAATCACTATCTGTTGATGATAGTGACAGAACCAGTGGGTCCAAGGTTGATACAATCCAAGTTCGTCCTTTATAGGAATGAAAGACTGAGCCTTAGATTGGATGTCACATTTGGACTTCGATTATAAGGATTGTTCTGGAACCTACTGTCTATGTAATATCAACAGAACTTTGTGTTCCAGCAAGAAATCTAAATTGCCCGCATGCTCTCTGGCCTCAAGAAGAAACTCAACAAGATACATTCTTATAATTCAATGGGTGCTTTTTGTAACAAAAACCCACTTATGGCACAAGATGGTCATCTGGCACCATCATCTTCTAACATGTTAGAATTTTCATTTCAGATATATTTTTGAATGACTATATTTGCCAAAGCACATAATATGTTTTTCTTGAAAATATTTCATTGTAAAAATAACTTGTCTCAAACACATGTCTAAAATAGCTAGACCATCTTTAATTCTCTTTAGTGCTGGGTCCTTTTTAGAGTCATGTTGGATGTTTGACCAAATTGAATTTATCAAGGAGATAAATTCTAAGATAGAAATAAATTGCCTACCTTTATCTGTAACCATATATATAAAATGAAGAGTCACTTCAGACAAACAAGCTGCTGAGCAAGTTCCAGAATATACTACTAAGAACATCATAGCAAAGAGAAAGAATATGATGACTTTAGGGTAGTCATGGCGTATTTATTGCTAATTATGCAGCAGTATGAGAATGTACACAATGAAGATGATGTTGATGGCAGATGAACATCTCCATCTATTTCATTTTGAACATGAGCATGGCAGGATTATCCTTTCCTTGTAATAATTTCCCAAATTTTGCCAGGAGTTCTGCATTTAGAAAAGGAGTTCTAACTAAACATACTGACTTTGAAGAGGTATGAAAATAAGAATTTGAATGTATTCATAAAATGTATTATTTAGTTTTCATTACTTATCAATCAGTCTATCAGTCAGTGATAATGAAGAGGGCATTTTTTCCTATGAGTCACTGTTTGAACTTATGAAAAACCAGAATATGCTACCCCCAAACATGCTTCATTTTGCATAATGATTATTTGGAGCTGGAAGCAGTTGAGAAGAAGCCATACAAGTAAAGCTTTCTGTCTCCCTTTATTTGCCTAAAAGAAGGACCCAAATTTTCAAATGTGTTCCCTTCTCTCTGCTAGAAAAAACAAGATTGATCACCAGAGATGACTGCAGACACTCAGTCTGGAGACAGCACCAGAAGAATCTGCATAGCAAACTCCCATTTATTTGCCTTCCTACAAGTTGCTACCCTCAGAGCCTCAAAGTACATTTTCTTTGTCTTGGTACTTCTCTAAAATTTACAGTTCTTTGTGGAAGATGCTAAGCCAGCTCTTTGAGATTTACTCATTCTCTGGGTATCCTCCTTGTGAAATATACATGTAATAAACTTCTATTTGTGTTTGTTTTTCTCTTGTTGGTCTCTGTCTTTTGTTATAGGGGTCCCAGTCAATGAACCTAAGGACTGGTAAAAAGAAATATTATTTTTCTTTCTTCACACACCAAACATGGGTTATGAGGATTGACGGAATCTTTGACAATATTGAATAGAAACACTGAATCATTGTATTTCATTGTCTGATTTTTAATTTCCTAGACAGATTCCTCCTCGTGTTACATTACTCATGCTTGAGGGACTTCATGTTTGAGTTGACCTACTGAAGAAGGAAGAACCAAAGAAAATATACTCAATGCGCTTTCAAATCAAGTTCACTCCTAGTTCTGTCATAGTATGTAACTCAAGAATAAGTTAATAAATTGCTACTGAGGATCTGAAATGGAATAAAATATAGCTTAATATTTCTAGAAAAGCTGTCTTGCCTTGTTTCCTTTCCACTTTCTGGTATATGTAGATATTTAATTTATGAATAAAATCCTTTCTTAGCCTACACCTAGTATGGCATCAAGGGCTTTTTCATACTTTCAGAAAGTAATACTGGGAAAGAACAAAGAAGAAAGTAATACTGGCAATTTGAGGACTGGGAAACAAAACAGATTCATTGTGTAATTCTTTGGAACTCCCCATCCCTCCTGTATAACTTCTGGTTTAATCAAGTGACTCTGAGCTCTGTGGTAAGACAAGCTCTATTCACGTGATGAAAGTGTAGTTAATGTGTTAGGCAAACTGTGATTTTTTAGCCCCAAATATTGTTAAATCCCATTGTGGGACCTTTTATTTCTTCTAAGAAAAAAGCGTGAGCAGTGTCTGCCAGGAGGATTCTGAGACCTTAGTTTTTAAGAAATGAAAGAGATCTTAGTCATTCCTTTTTAAAGTTTAGAATGATCCAACCTGAGGTGGCAAAATGTGATGGGGAAGCTATGTGTTGAAACTTAAAAAAAAATGTGGTGAGAGCCCCCCCCCCACCAATAATTGTAACTGACACACAGAGAAATTCAACCTTCAATTTATTTACACACTGGTAACTGTCTTCTCATAGTGAATTAATTCTGGCAACAGAAAAACATGTTTGGTCACAGAGAAATCCAATATTTGCTACTTTAGGAACTTTCTATCACTGGCTAGTGAAGTAGGGAGTTTGTTCTAATGCCTCCATGGAGTTTGAAGAGAATTATGCCCCATATTCTGGAAGTAAGGAACTCCACTTCCATGGTCTTCTTAAGTATTCCAGAGGTCTTGGTGACATGTAGTGCACAAGCAGGTAGGCAGCTCCAAGGGCTATCAGAGATCCAAAGATAAAGAGTCCTTTTTTTATTACCTGTGAGGACAAAAATAACTCTCATTTGTCCAGAGATTAAAATCCTGAAGAAGACTGCCTTCTTAACCCCAAAGGAGCACACAATTTCCTCTTAGTTCTTTAACCTGAAGTAGTTGCATGACCTCTAATTTCTATCACTGCACTTCTTGTTCTGAATTCTAACTGTGGCACTCTCCTTTCCCCTTTTATACTCTTATGTCTTACTCATCTTCAGATAGATAGATATCTCTGGATTCCTTCCAATCACTACACTAAAGTAATTTTTCTAAAATCCAACCTCAGTCTGTGAGCCTCACTTAGTCCCTCTGCTTCTCTAAAGCTAGTATTCAAGAAGTTTATTCTTCAGCCTTCACCTGTCTGGTTTCTCCAGGGCCAGTGTATCCTGCTCACAACAGCTGTCCATAGACCCTGACCCAACCTCTGAACAGTGTGAAGAGTAGGGATTGCATCTTGTTCACCACCATGTTCAGCTTGGTGTTTATGCATTAGATAAAGCTAATTCTTGAATTAGAGAAAGCTAATTCACTTCTTGAGTGAATGAATGAATACATTCTCCAAGTGGATGATCAGGAATCTGAGAGTGCCTGAATGGTGCCTCTGGGTCAGCAACTCAACATGAATGTGTCATAACATTGCACTGGAATTTGGTACTGCCTTACAAGAGTTTCAGCTCTGTCCAAGTTTACAAGTTATTCAGAATACTGCATGACACAAAAGTTGAGAATGGATTACATTGCTAAAATAAAGTAGAAGGCTGAGAAATGTTATCCTTATTTCTTTTGCAAATTTTTTCCCTTCAAAAGCATTCGCTCTGCTGATTTTTCATATGTTGTTTGGTAGGTGCTCTACTCTGTGTGCTCAGGACAGCTTTTCTTTGGAAGACAAACATTTGATGTCTTTCCTATCGTTTCTTTATTCTCCTAAAGTAAATATGACCATAACAGTATGACACTTCAACATATTAGTTTTTTTTATAGTATAATTTGTTCCAACCTTTTTTTGCCAATGCCAGTGCAGCACTGCTTCATGGTATCTTATTCTGGAAAAAGTGACCTATAAGGAAATTTTAAAAGTATTTTTATGTATTCTTTAATGGATACACAGAAGTTTAAAATAAGCAAGCATCTTAAATTCAGACCTTACCATGGTATACAGAGGAATAAATGTAGATGGCATAACAGCATGAAGAAATCGCTCTATGTTCTTTTGAAAAATGAACCACCTAAAGTTGACGTGAGCTCGCATCTGCAATGGAGAGTTTTGAAAAGATACCTTCAACAAAGTAATGTCTGTTTTCTTACTACAACTTCTTCATTACTTTTCACTCCCACTCATTACAATGCTGAATACAAGTGGTCAAATAAATTTGCATTTCCATAGTCATTCCCCATCTTTTTTTAAAAAGAAATTTCAATAATACAGAACATTATCTTGAAAATGTACAATAACAAAAAGTTATCAGGGATGTCTGTTTTGTTCAGAGGTCAGTATAAGAGCTCTATTTTGGCAAAGAGTTTGTTCAAGCACATCTGTGAGTATCTGTGAGCTCAAAGATTTGACTAATTTCTGTTGCTTCCTGGCTGGTTTGTAGTAGGGTTTATGATAACCAGGAATTATGTAAAGCCATGTCTGTCTTGATCTACTATTATTCCTTATACAGGACAAATGTTGCATTGTAGCTGTCCTGATTTTAAAGACTCAGGTAAGATATATTGATAGTCTTTCTATACATTCTAGAATATCCTTAAACACATATGATACAATTCTACTCAAATTGGAGTTCTTTCTTTCTTTCTTTCTTTCTTTCTTTCTTTCTTTCTTTCTTTCTTTCTTTTTCTTTCTTTCTTTCTTTCCTTTCTTCTTTCTTTCTTTCTCTTTCCTTCCTTCCTTCCTTCCTTCCTTCCTTCCTTCCTTCCTTCCTTTCTTCCTTCTTGTCTTTTGGAGACATGGGAAACAGTCATTTCTTTAAATTTAAGTTCTTTAAAATTTATCATAAAGTTTTTCACTTCTTTATTTTAAAAGTATAATTTAACTTTTTGTCATGTAACTGTTTTAAAATGAAATTAATGTGTGTTTCTTCAAAGTGTTTATCTTTCTGACAAGGAATTTCTTTGGTGCTAGACATTTTTTGTTAGTGCCTAAGGCTCAAGAGAATATTCAATGCTACTCTAAATATGTAGGGCATGATACTAAGGGTGGAAAGGTCATTTAATATTTCTTAGACATTGTAATAATGTTAACATACCTCAGAATTATATTTTTATTAAAATAGAATTTAAATAATTCTGCTAAATATCTAAGATTTGAGCCTGTGAATCAGAGATTTTGTCATCTCTGTTACCTTCTAAGTGTTCCTCAACTACAAAAGGGAATAATGTGTGGGGATCATTATTACTGCTATATAGTCACAGTCCACCCATGTCTTAAGAATGGTTTGGGTATG
>RJWT010012762.1:0-15676 GCA_004365215.1 Cuniculus paca
AAGCAGAAAATAACTGTCTCATGAGGATGTTTCAGAGAATTCTTACACTGGATGAGTGGTTCGACTGGATAATCCATCATTTCAAAATCAGGAGATGATTTATGAATTGTAGGTTGGCAATGGTACAATGCAATGAAATCTTACCACGTTCTCAGAAATTTGAAAGAATATCAAAACACGGAAAATATGTAATCCAAGTACAAATACTCTGTGAAGACTCTCTTTTCCATCCATTATCCAATAATGGAAGACATATGCAAAGAACTGTTTGGATATCAAGTAATCAGACATAAATAGAATACATACCCAGCCATCCAACTTCAATAGTAAAGCCACATAAAAATATGTGGTTTATCAAGTAAATACTGAATGAGGCAACTACTTTTTCTGGTGTAATTTGGAAATGTATTTGCTAGATATAGTTTACATTTTACTCTTGGAAATGATTTTGTTTACAGTGATTTGTCTGAAGTAGTTTGGTTCATAAAGACAGACCTTCTCTCTAGAACCTATTATGTGTAAGAAATTCTATGCCATCTATAATGCCATCTTTAATGAACTTCAAGGCCTCTTATGTGAGAAGAGTTAAAGGAGTTTTTCAGAAGTATTTTTAATAAGAGTAGAACCATTAAATCTATGACAGCCTCTTTTAATAAGACAATTTATAATATTTAGAACAAAACATGCACAAAAATGAGAAAGAAAGATATTTAGGTTTTGTCTTACTCTTCTTTCATACCTCACAGCATCTAATTGTGCTAGGCAGGTAGCAGGATCTCACCTGTCAATTGCTACTGGAGCAGGAGACATTATAAACTGTTTCTGAAATTAACATTTGATTCAATTATTTAAGTTCCATTTGTCGACAGTGAAAGAAATTGTCACATTAAAATAGAATGTGTCATAATTTTCAATATGTGTTTATATTATGTAGATGTACATTAAATGTAATTTAACTTTTTCTCTTTTCAGAACATTTTCCTCTTATCACTCAAAATACTTGGAGTAAACTGACAAGAAAAATTGCTGGAGGTTACTCCAAGTTGCATTGGGAAAATTAACTTTTAAAATAATGAAGAAAGCAATTGCTTTTATGTGTTCAAAGTTTGGAATTAAGTACAGTTTTACTTAAAAAGTATATATTGCTAAGAAGGGTGATAAGATTATAACTGTAATCTTTTGCTAGTGATTTCCCTTGTATTCCTACTGTTATTTCTTAGAGTGGGGTTAGTGGTGGTGTTGAAATTTATACCAAGATATTTGGGTTTCATGAATTTTTTTTTATTCTATGGGGGCAAAATAGAGTTGTAGGTGGAAGAGATTTGTGAAAGTATTTAAAAGGTTTTCATTAATATTTTATGGACAATCGTGGTATGTTTATTAGAAGAGTTTAACCCAGAAAGAAGAAATTCACAGTTACTGCATTTTATTCCAAAAGAGACAATAAAATGCACACTTTGAACTGCTCTAATATAAGATCCTTATAGAACAACTTCACCAATACAGCTTTTTCTTAATAAGGCAGAGTGGCTCTCTATGCCACTGGAAGGAAAGGTAATGACCTGTTCATGGATAAAGCATAGTATGATCCAAGTAATATATGAACATTAATTTGGTAACCAGTGGTGCTGGTGTGGATGTTTTATAGTGTTACTACATGGGTGGGCAAACATTGATTGACTGATTGTCTTGAAAATTCAGACTATTAGCCAGGCATGGTGGCACACACCTGTAATCCCAGCACTCGGGAGGCTGAGGCAGGAGGATCATTACAAGTTTGAGACTAGCCTGGGCTACAAAGTGATCTCAAGACCAGCCTGAACTGCATAGTGAGACTCTGTCTCAAAAAGACAAAAAAAAAAAAATTCAGACTATTGTTTGTGTATCTCAGAGTAGAATAAGTAGGATGATAGTATTCTTGTGTTCCACAACTCAATTTTGGGAAAATTATTCTAACAATGTTAAACTAAAGCTAGGAAAGAGTTTCCTTATGTTGGAGGAAGCAATTATTAGAATAAAAACCAAGATTTAGACAACTTTTGGAGATTCCTCTGTAGACAATTAAGAGTATTAGTTAATTGGCAGATTACAGCCTATGATGGTGATCAGGCTTCTCAGGGCTCTAGTTAGTTCCTAGTTGTACTAGCAATGAAAAATGTCACCAACATGCTTGAAGAATTTTGTAAAGATGAGTACCTTTTAAAGTTACACTCATTAGATCTTTGTCACTTTTTCATTGTCGAGACTCAATACCTGACAACAACAAATTAGTGAAAGAGAGGTTTATTTTGGCTTATGTTTGATAAGTTTCAGTCCACGTGCAGCAGATTTACACACCTAAATTGCAGAAGAGAGGGACCTGCATGAGGGAAAGCTGCTTGCAGCTTGGAAGCAAGAAGCAGACATGGGAAGGAGAAACAAACTCTCTAACAGGGCACACCCCAGTGACCTGCTTCTTCAGACCGTGCCCTACCTCCTGACATTACATTTAGCTATTGGACCCCCTAAGCCAATCATCTTCGAAAACCTTGCCTGTAAGGGCGTGAGACTTTTGGAGGTTATCTAGATAGCAACCATAACAAGTTCATTATATTCGTTTCTCATGGATTTACCAGAAATAATGTTAGTTGTTGATCAATAATGATGTATTTGTTTAAATTCAAACTGAACCAGTTTTCCATTTTTTCTCTCAGAGACCACTGATAAATAGTACCCTGTGCTTAATATGCGATAACCATTGAGGTGATTCAGTTGAACTACAAAATTGTGATAAAAGCCCTTTCATGGAAGATCCACTTTGGTTAATGGCCTGCTTGTAGAGAAAATGAAGTAAGAATTTTAAAGCACATACATGTAACATCAATGTTTATTATCAAGGTACCTATGGTTGATAGTGTTATCTTGATATCATTTGGTAAATCAATAATCTTGTCCTTTTTCTCAGTGTGAAGGATGTATTACTTCACGTTCCCTTTCTTAAAAATTCAAATGGGCCTCATGTCTACAGGAAACTCCTCTGACTATTTTATAATTTGATGAATTGTTGAGAACTCTGTAAATGCGGCAGTAATTTGTCTCTGCATTGTGGCCTTGATTTAGTTTTATTCTTTTTTCTCCCAGGCATTCTGAAATATTTATGATGAGGCACATTGGTAATCTGATGTGGGAGTCCTGTGAGAAACAAAAGAACTAATTACTAGTCAATTTACAGCCACTGACACATTCTTTCAGATTCTGTTTCTGCTTTTAAAAGAAGTGAAATAATAGATGAAATAGTAAGATGAACTTAATGGTTTAAAAAATCTTGTATTGTTTTCTTCCTTGGTCCTTGCATATTTCATCACCAATCATTAACTTGATCATGTTAGTCTTTTTGAACACGTGTACAGAGCATCTGCTCAGGTTCTAGAGGAATTAATCAAGTGCCATTCAAGATAATAGACTTGTCCTTGATGACCAGGTGTTCCATACACAGTGTTCCCAGGAAGCATATTTCAGTTACTTCTTTCCTGTAACTAACCAGAAGCCAATCTGTGGTAAGTACTTTAAAATTAAATAACTTTTGAATAGGGCACATATACAGAAACTTGAGGATTAATGTTTAATAAATAGAGGAATGTCATTTCAACTGACTTTGGTGTAAAAATCCTTTGAATTTATTAAATTAACATATTTTATTCCCATTAAATGATTTCATTGTGAGTTAGAAGGTCCAGTTCTTTTGGGACTATTCATCAGGTAGTTTAGTTCCCAGTATATTATGTTTTCTGGTAAGATTATGTTCCCAAACTAAATGAGGTAAGTGAATTTTTAAAACCAGTTATTTTTTGAAGTTAAATTTATTATATGCTCAGAAATTTTCTGAGAGTAACAGATGTGTAAAAATGTAAATTTTAATTCTGAGAATTATTAATATGAGGATTGCTAATGCTAAGATTCTACTAAAGAAATGCTACATCCTTCGAAATGTTTTTATTCTGGTATTATTAATACAGAAAGATGTAATTAATGAATACTTGTGTTAGGACTTAAAATTATTAATAACAGTTTGACTGCTTATGTAAATAAAAGCAAATATTTTGGAGAGAAAATGTCTGAGAAATTACATTTATGAGAATAATACAGGAACATTTGTATGTGAAATGTTATTACACATTGATTTTAATTGTTGTGCTCTCAGAAATGTATGTATTAGTTTAATCTTTAATAAAGCATGTACTTGACAATATATATATATATATATCTGTGTTTTACCAATACAGTATTTTCTAACAATTGCTTGGAATTGCAATTTAAGGTCTTTTACATTTGTAAAATGTATATTTAAAGAAGTAAAGAGTTTAACTACAAATACTAATTTTTAAAAATAATGAATAATGCCATAGCTCAGCTTTGGAGAATATTTGACTTTTAGTAGTTTTTTTTTTATCTACTACTCGTTCTTAGCAACTCTTAACTCATTTAGGAGCCTTCCTCATGATCACCTCCTAATGATCTGCAAAGCACTCTAGAAATGTCTTTAAGGTTAATACACTATCTGAAGGCTTTCATCTTTATCTCCAGTGAAGGGCTGGTTCTTACTAACCCTACCTTACTCCTACTTACTTACTACAGATTATTAATGTGTATTATTTGTAAAGTAAAATTAATATTACTAAAATTTATGAGGCATCAGAGTCAGTATACTACTAAGCATGAAATACTGTAAAATTAATTCTGTTCTAGGTATATAATCAAATGGCTATATTTCCTGTAATTTTACTGGAGGATACTTTAATGTTGTGTTAATCTTGTGAGTTAGTTACTTATGATTTAGTTACAGCTATTGTTAATTACTTTGTCAAATTATTCTTTGCAGCTAGGTCTGGTGGCACACGCCTGTAATTCCAGCTGCTTGGGTTTGAGGGTTGGGGATTCAGGCAAGAGGACTGGACATGTAAGTGAGACCCTGTCACAGAAGAAAGAGGGCTAGGATGTGGCTCAGCGATAGTGTGTTTGCCTAGTGTTAGCAATACCCCCAGTTCAATCCCCAGTACACGCCAAAAATTCTTTATTTTAAAACATTTCTTTTTCCTTTATTATTATATCATTTATATTTTATTGCTGCTGAATTTCTTTGCAATTTTCTGCACTTTTTTTTCCTTTGGAAAAGTAGAAAGTAGGCTTTGATTATTTTTTCCTTATAAAAGTGAAATTCATTGCAGTATGAAACAAATTGTTGTAAGAATATCAACCAATTATTCAACCATTTTAGAATACATTAATATCTTAATATTATAGTACTAATCACACTGAAATGGGTTGGTTTTTCTTACCTTTCTGTTCTTGATTGAGAAGCCATTTTAGAGAAGCCTGCATAAAAGTTTCCTTTGATATCAGAATTACAGTTATCCCACTGAAATCCATGGAGAAAGAAATTGTAACATGTAGCTGTTTAAATATATTATTGCAATTGATAACATTCTATAATTATTATTTCTCCTTTGATTGTAAGAAACAACATATATATTGTGTACTGATTCTTGAAGAGACATAAAAATACCATTATCATATTGACTATTTCTCATTTTAGCTGGTACTTAGTTAAACAACTGGAATTACATAAAGTCTTCCTGTGCTGATAAATTCTTAAAGTCTTCTGTTCAGCTTGAAATCTATTTTAGAAACTAATGCATTTTAAATTAAACAATGTATACAGGTCAAAATGGATAAAATATTGTTGTGGAACCTCCTGTTGTTTTTTTCTGCAAGTCAAACCTCAAGAACGTTGGCTCAAAAAAATGCCGAATTTGCAGTGGACCTTTATCAAGCTATTCGCTTATCTCAAAAGAACAACATTATATTTTCTCCCCTGGCAACAACTTTGGCTCTTGCAGTGGTACAACTGGGAGCAAAAGGAAAAGCACAACAGCAGATAAGACAAACTTTAAAGCTTCAGGACCCAGGAACGGGTGAGAGTCTTACACTTGATTACTTGTAGTGGATAATATATGGTTCAAATTTATTTTTAAAGAATTAGAAAGAAGCTCAGGTTCATAGAACTTAAATCAGTGAAAAGTATTATTGGAAATACAAAATCATAATAAAATGGAGGGTCATAAATACAATTTTCACTCATGTATAATAGTTTCCCAAATAAAATGTAACACCAATAACTTACTAAGAAATTAATATCTATAAAGATATAATATTCTGCATATGTATTTACATTGTTTTGCTTGTTTTTCCTATTGTTAACTAAGATTATGTCATATTTGCATTTGTGACACATGAAACATGCATCCATTTTCTTCTACTACCTCTTTGTTGAATCAGTTTTCCATATCATGCAACTGATTCAAAATACATATGATTTTAAATTATTTTTTATCCTTACGGAAATACTATTACTTACTCAATACTTCTGCAGAACATTGTTTCTAACAGTTCTCTTACAAAAATAATGCACTCACACCAAAAGTATGACCAAGAAAAAGCATTAATTTATGTATTTGAAGACCTTACTTAATATTTTAATAAGACATTTGGGGGAAAAACATTTAATGATCCAGCAAAGGTCTTGTTACCTATACATAGTGGTTGAGTTGGAGTCACTCAAAGGCCTGTCTAGGATGTGAATCCCACACACTAGGACATTATGCTTTCTGATATCCCAATTAGCAGCATTGTTGCCCAAATCCCTGGCCATCCCATACTCTCAATTCCAATTTTGACTAGAATTTTAAATTATGCATCACTATCAGATATTATGTCTTAAATATCAGAGGAAACATCTGGATTTTTTGATTTAGTAATTTAGTTGCTATAGCTATAACTAATTGCAGTATATTTGCCTTAGTACAGAGTAGCTGTAGTTAGGAATTTGTTTTTGTGAAAATACTATTTGCAAGTTTTAAATTGCTTCATTTTAAATAAAGGCAATTTTGTACAGAAAAGAAGCTGGAGATAAGTTAATTGCAAGAGTTTTCCTTTGTGAATAATGTATAACGAAGCTACTATATTCTAGATTTAGTCTTGATTAATTTCAGCAAATCCCACTACACCACTCCCAGAAACATTAAATCATATGATATTGCTTTGAAAAGTAATAGAATGTTTATGAATATTTGTAAAGTTGATTCCATGATAAACTAGCAAAATTAGAGAGCCTCTGATAGCTAAATTCCTTTAAATGGATACATCTGAGACAGAAATACAGAAGTCTCAATGACTATTGATTATAAACAAAGTCATCATCATAATACTAATGCACCATCATACATATAGGTAGTATATTTGTCACTGTGTTGTGTGTTTGATATACATTAAATCTTTTTAATATTTATATTTACTCTGTGAGGTAAATATAACTGTGCCATACAAACAAGAGAACAAGGTAAAGCAGTCAAGTAATTTGGCTAAGACCAATTAAAAAAATGATTTGGTGAGGTTTACAGATAAGCACAGTGATGAAAAGTGTCATACTTTCTTTGGAAAAGTATATATGAATAATCAAAGATTAATACTTAAATACAATTAATGAAATGTACCATGTGGGTTCTCTGCTCTGCCTTGGCAAGGGATGGAGTTAGACAGAGATGAAAGATAAGTGCTAGAGGAAAACAAAGTCACAAAAGGAGAAAGTAGGAAACATAAAATCTGAAAAAGAAAAGAGGGAAAATGATGAATAAAAGAAAAAGAGAGACAGAATTCAGAAGGAGAATGAAGTGGACAAGTGGATTGCAAGGAAATGGAGAAATGTCCCAGGCTGTCTACCAAGTAGCATGGTCAGACCATAGGATGAAACGAAGGGTAGCATGGATCAGAAGACAGTGCCTGTCAAAATTAGAAATACAGATCCAGTTATTTTAGATTATCATACTTTACTCATCATAATTTTTTGCATAAATTTTGATTTAAAAATACTGCCTCCAACTATTAGGTATCTGTTAGTATTGAGGATTTTCTTAGCATCTTCTTAAATTTTATGCCAAAGGTGAGTGTCCCATTCACTATCTTATTTCTGGCCCTGACATTATTCCTCTACTAATTTTTCAGAAGAATAGCTTTGAATCAGTGTGATATTGTTTTCCCTGCTTTCAACCTGTGTTCTCTGTACTCCAACTCCTAGCTTATGCTATGAGGTCCTACAGGTAAGCACGTAACTGTCGTCCTAATACCACTAGGAGTTTCTATGTCCTCAGTTGTCTTTCCTTTCCCCTGTGTGAAAATATGCGCTCAGAATATCTTCTTCATTTTGTGGAACATCTGATAATTGTCCATTTTGCTTTGCCTCCAACGATGCTGGCGACTAAACAGAGTCTAAATTGAGGATGTGTCTTTATTCTAGGAAGGTTATGGGGGGACAGCTAGGTCAGGGACATAGATCTGCAGTGGAGCACTTGCCTTGCATGTGTGAGACCCTGGGTTCAAACCCCAACGCTGCACATTAGCCGAAAGAACTGAGCCTGAATTTCAGTCCCAGCTCCGTAAAGAAATGATCTTGTGATTTGGTATACCTCACGTTACTTCTCAAGTTTCCTTATTTCTCTGGAGCTCAGATTCCTTTCTGTAGGAAAAGGGGTAAAAATTAGGTGATTTGCATGGATGTTTTAGCTGAGAGTATCTATGACTACCCTTGTTTTCATCTTTGGATCTCTCATATGCACACAAAATTGACCTTTGAACTCTTAATAGCAGAAGAGATCCAGTATTAAACTTTTAGAATGTTTTGTGTTACAATCAAGAGAAAAACCGTCAGCGCCTCTCAATCGGTAAGTTCTCCATAGTTCTATCTGGGGAAATGAAATAAACTTGTTCTCATTGCTTATTAGGGGCCATGCATATGTATTCTTTCCGATCTGTGCTAAATGAAGTCGTTAGTCTTAAAATTAAATCCAATTTGTAAGACAGATAACTTTTTATTTTCCTCCAAACTTGTGTTTTTTGGTGAAATTTTTTCATTGACTTCTGAGATGTGATTTATCAAAGGGCAGCTGTTTGTCAACACAGTCTTAGGCCTGAAGTACATGACATAAATCTGTTTGCTCTGATGAATGAGTTAAAATTATTGTTTCTGCTTTCTTTTTTTAATGCCTTTCCTTTAAAGATGTTCATATACTACAAATTCCAGAAAATTAATTTCAAATTCTGTCACTTCATTTCTGACCTGAAAATTAGTTTTGAATTCTGTCACTTCATTTCTAAGCTGAAAATTAGTTTCAAATTCTGTCACTTCTTTTCTGACCTTAATTCTTTTGGTGATACTCTCCTGTCTTTATTCAAGAAATCTTTGTAACCTCCCAGCCATTAAAATATTTCTTTTTAAGCTTCAAACAGTGATAAATAATTGCATCTGGAATTACTACATAAAGAAGTAAATTAGATTAAGTTTCTTCCTTTCCTTTTGTAAAGAATTCCAGGGTTGTAAAGAATTACTGAAACTCTTCAGATGTAGTGATTTAGAAGTAAACATTTATATTTTAACTCTTTCGTATGTTTTACTATGACCCAGTGAATAGCAAATCCTGAAGTTTGCAGTGTAGTACAGCATCCTCGGCAGGGGCTCCTGGAAAGATGTACAGATCGTACCTGAGTGAGAACACCAGGGCATGGAGGCCAGTAGACACTGGACAAGACCAAGGCCAGATAACCACAGCTTCTGGGGGCAGCACTGTTCTGTTCTCCGCACAAATATGCTGTGGGCTGATAAGAAAATGTGCTTCCACACATACATACCCCTTATTTCACTAGATGACCCAGTAGCACGTTCCTCTCAGGAATACTTTTTAAAGCTACTCTGTGGATATCTTTTAATGATGCATTGTGCTTTGTTTTCTTCAATAGAGAGTTATTTAATATAATCAGGTCAGCACCTAACTGAAAATATAGTGAAGATCCTAAAAAAATTGCTGTTTCAAAGTGTTTCTGACTTAATGATTGAGTTTTAGGGTTAAGATAGAAAAGAATGAAAAATGGTTAACCATATAGTAATGACTGAGAAGCTACCAAGAAAAATATCAGAATGGATATTTCGCATATGCGCATACAGCTTTCTGCCCACACTGCATTAGAACAATGCACCAATGAGGAATAGCCAGTGGTGATTCTTTGAGTTGACGCTGACTCATTTGGCTAGTTGTGATAGTTGAAATGGTTAAAGATTTTTATTGTTCACGTAGATAGCCAAAGTGTATAGATTCATGAATCCAAAGAAATAGACCATTCTGATTCTTATGCATCTTTACAGATGATTAGCTTGGAAGTTTCAAAGTCTGGACAGGCACAGTTGCTCAAAAGAGAGGAATTCTTAAGCTGAAATAAGAGAAATATTGAAATGGATTGCTCATGGCTGTCATACCACCATTAACATTCATTAGGGTCCTCCTTTTATAAGAATCACATGTTCATATTATGCAATAGATCTCTACATATAAATTTCCAACAATAAAAATGAGCTAAATATATTGTAAAGAGGTTTTTTTCTACAGGCTGTTTAAATACATATACCAATTTTTAAATTTACATAGACATTATCCTATATAAAAGTTGATTTCTCTACAACATTCATATTTTAAAGGACATAAATGCTTGAAATATTTATACCAACTTAGGATCATTAGTTATATGTAAAGGTGCAAGGATGGTGTTATGAATCAGAATGCTTAGACTGCAAAGCTGAAAGCTGTTGTTTTTATGTTGCTCAATATGTCAATATACATTATAATTATTTTTAGGAGAAGAATTTTCTGTTCTGAAGTCACTTTTCTCTGCCATCTCAGAGAAAAGAGAAGAATTTACATTTAATCTTGCCAATGCCCTCTACCTTCAAGAAGGATTCACTGTGAAGGAACCGTATCTCCATGGTAACAAGGAGTTTTTTCAGAGTGCTGTGAAACTGGTGGATTTTCAGGAGGCAAAGTCTTGTGCAGAGACAATTAATACCTGGATAGAAAGCAAAACAGATGGTAAAGTTTTCTATTTCATGAAATCATTATTTGCCCTTGTGTATATGGTTTTCAATATCCTAAAGAGTGACTGAACATTTTTCTATTCCGCTGTGGATCAGAGGGATCAAATCTCCTATATTATTTTGTTATTTAAAATTAATACAAATGTGCAGAACCAAGAGAAACTGTAAGCTGTTTATGAGAGATAGCTACTCATAGAATTCTTTTTTTCTATAGAATTCTTAATAAAACAATTATAGTAATAATTTTTGTTGGAGCTATAATGATGTTTCAAGTATGGAAGTAAGAGTTGTACCTTTGGCCAGGTAGAAGTTAGCTGTGTGAATCCCAAAGCCTTTTTTTTCTACACATGCAGTTTCTACACATGTGTTATTGTTTTATAATAATTGTTATTAGTACTATCATAAACACAATATTCTAATCTTTAATTTAAATACAAGCTAGCAAAATCTACCATGATTAAAGAGTTGTTATAACAAGCTTAAAGTCTATTAGATCTGACTTAAAAGTTTAAAAACTTGAAAGCTATCAGAATTGACTATATCATTAATCTATCATGTCTGGTTTACCTGCTGGGGAAGCTTGAAACAAAGTCTGAATAATACCAATAAACATGCAGGAAAGAGTACGTTTTTTCTTCTTTCTGTCTGAAAAACAATTAATAGGAATGATTTCACTGAAGAGAGCTCATTACTGGCTATGTCCATGTTTGCCTAAAACAGTCTCATATTTTTTATTTCATAGTGAAAAACCCCACTTCTTATGAAATATTTAACAACATTCCCTTTCCTTTCAAATTTGCTAAAGTTAGATAGGACACCTTGCCCTGCTGAAAATAGCTGTGCACAGGACATTTTTGCTTTAATCCTGTTTAAAAATGTTGCACTGAATCACTATTGCATGTTTCTCCCTGCCTCTTTACTCTCTACATAGGAAAAATCAGAAACATGTTTACTGAGGAAGAATTTGGCCCTCTGACTCGTCTTATCCTAGTGAATGCTATATATTTCAAAGGAGATTGGAAACACAAATTCAGAAAAGAAGACACACAACTGATGGATTTTGTTACGAAAGATGGTTCTGCAGTCAAAATTCCAATGATGAAGGCTAGCCTGAGCACGAAATATGGTACAGTGAGAAGCCAAACTTCTTAAAGAATGGCTTTGGTAATTGCCATGGGTATTTGATATTTTATTTTCTTTTTTGCAGGTTATTTTTCTGAATCCTCCATGAACTTCCAGATTTTAGAATTGCCTTATAAAGGTGATGACTTTAGTTTAATCATTATACTTCCTGCAGAACATGTGAAAATAGAAGAAATGGAAAAGCTACTGACTGCTCATCACATCCTGACGTGGTTTTCTGAGATGGAGGAAGAGAAAGTGGAAATAATTCTCCCCAAGTTAGTAACACCATTTCATTATAAGGGTTCTTATGTTCCTGTGTATGGTGGAATTTGAATGGGTGAAAGACAAATAATTGAAAATGATACTGCTGTAAATGACAATAAAAAGGCGTTTGGAAATATTATTCCACTCTGGGTATAAAAGCAATTGTTACCCTTGCCCATACTGTTTCACCATGAGGAACACTGAATTTAAGTGCTCAGTATTTCTCTGAAAGACATGAAAAATCAGAAAGCTGCAATTGAAATGAATTATTATCTTTTTATTATACTAATTTACCTATCTCTAATATTTTTTGCTAATTGGAATTTATAAAATTCATCTTCTATTACGTTTAAAGGAAACAACACACTTCAATAATTTACGATGGTATATATTATACAATTAAAAGGCATGTTAACTTCACCTTTGTTAGCATTTTAATAGTCATTGAATGATAAATAGACTCCTGTGGTTAATTTTAGGTAGTTAATACAATATGCAAATTATAAAGAAATATTTTAGGAAGCATTAAGTATAAACACCTGTATGTTTCTAAGTTACAGGAGAAACTAGAATGAAAGTGAACCCAAATAATCCAGATCACACTAAAAATTGTGTAGCTCTTCATTAATCTCTTTCTCTACCTTCCTTGATATTCTGGAGAAAGAACTATCTTTTTTTTTTTTTAACTTGATCTACTTCTTTTTTTCTTCAAGTTTCTTCCCTTTACATTTCTCTCTCTCACTGTACGTCTGCCTCTCTCTCTCTCTCTCTTTTTCTCTCTCTCTCTCTTTTCCTTTTGCTCTGGCTCTCACTCTGTCTCCCCTGTTTCCAGATTTAGTTTTTCCATCTTAGTCTTCCAATTAAAACATTTACTAGAGTTTTATCTTCAAAATTTGCTTTTCTTATTACTTCTGAGAAATATTACTTTTCCCCTATCATTCAGATCTCTGAAATCTGAGTCATTAATCCTAGCTGCTTTCAAATATCTACAATCTGTATACCTCTAAGTATTATATATTCAAAGAATTCTTTTTAGCTTCTACTGCTGTATATGCCAAACACTGATGATGTAATTGCTTATGTGATAGTTTAACTTCTAATAATTGAAATGATAATTTTTGAAAGTAGATTTTTTTATCTTCAAAGTTACCTTTTTGTGGTGCAGAAAGATCACTGTATTGGAATAAAACAACCAAACACTGTATTGTGCCCTGTACCACAACTGTGGTTATATGAGAATTATTTGAGTATGCCAAATTGTGATTGTATCCACATAAAATGTGGATAATATACTTGGGACCAAGATATACCCGGCTTTCAACCTAAATGACAAATGCCTCAATAGTACGCTCACTCCCAATACTCAGCTAACAACAGAAAATAAAATCTTTTTTAGCACTTTCAGCATGACTTGCAAGAATGTTTCACCGTCCACAAATCTGTGTGGGCTACTGCAGTTTAGCACCTTTTCTGTCTTAGCTTTGTCATCAGCTTCTTCGAACAGTGGGTTCCCATCTCATGTAACTACTTCCATAATGTAGACTAGTTTGGTCTCTGAATTCCTGCAAACCCAACATTTATGGATTGAATTGTGTCCCTCCGACTCATATAATGAATTCCTAATAATCAATACCTCGAATATGACCTTATTCAATATAGGGTGCTTCCAGTCAAGTTAAAGCAAGGTCATTAAGGTGGGCACTAATCCAGTATGAGTGGTGCCTTATAAAAGAGAGAAATTTAGACACAAAGATACACATAGAAGAATGTGAAGAGATGAGATGGCAGGGATCTTCATATATAATCCAAGCACAGAGGTAAGGAACAAATCTATGTTAGGAGCCCTCTAAAGGAACCAACAGTATTGAAATCTTGATTTTGGACTTTTAGCCTCTGTATCAGGGAAGTAATAAATTTTTGTAATTCAAACTACCCTAGCCAGCAAATGCAAGAGAGAAAACATCAGAGTTAACCAAACATGACATAAAGCTTGATGATAACAAAAAAACTTTACAAGGCAGAAAATAATTTAAGTTTGATTACCAGCAATGACTTTTCCTGGAATGTAGACCATTTAATATACCATAGAGTCTCTTCCTGTCTGTTGCTCCTCTTAGCCTGTCATTGTCATAGTGTCAGAGCCTATCCTTAGCCTAAATGGCTACCCTCCTACTCAGTATCCAAATCTTCCTACTTTCCTCAGTATGGAGCATAAGTAACCAAGCTGTCCTTCCATTGCTTCTAAGGTCTACTTTTCAGTTGTGACAGGACTCTATATCGGTAGGTTTCAACACTTGGTGAAAACAAAGTTTTCATATCATATGTAATAGCTCATCTCAAACTTACTCATATCTTTCTTACTGGTTCTGTTTACATGATGAAAATGATGGTATTGCTTTTCCAGATAAATGAACAACTTACTTTACAAGGTGAATTGAAGTCTTCATTCACATAGAAATGGAGACATTAGTTGGCAAGTGTATCCTTTTTTGTGCACAAGTTTCTGTTGCCACAGATTTTTAAGACTTGGTGACAGTATCAACTATAGTAGTATTTCATTGCATCTATCTGTAATACAAAATCTGGAAAATAGAAGGCACTAAACCAAAGATGGCTGCTATTCTTTGTTGCTGTTGTTAAGATCACTATCAAACTAGAAACATTGTCTTCTTGTTCTTGTCAATCTCCTTGACTCCTTTCCATCTGTCTTTTAAGCCCTTCTGCAAGGTAGACATTTATCCTTTAAGATCTTCTCTTGAGTTATCTCTCCCATGAACTTTTCCTCAAAGTTACGCAATGAAAGAATCATTTATCGTTATTTTCAAAATAATTCATGAAAATTTATCATCATAGCATTTATTACATTGTAATTTTATTTCTTACTTCCATTCTTGTCAACTCTATAAAGATGTGAGCTCTGGAACAGAGGGTTTTGTGTCATTCATTTTGGTTTCTGTAGTCCCTAGCAAATGTTATAGTGCCTAGTATGTGTTCAGTGAGTCCCGTTTGGTTAAGTTACAGAAATATTTTCAAGGAAAGACTTTTTTTTATTACTTCTAACAACCTAATTTAAATATCTCTAACAAAATTCAACTCTGTGGTCATTCTTTAATTCATTTTCTCTGAGTATCCTGATGAAGCTCTCCTACCTTCCCATACATTCAATATAATCAAACACAGGACATCAGGCATTTACTTAAAAAATTCTCCAGAGTAAGAAAAATGAGATTTTTTTGGAAATTTTCTATTTAAATGACAGGCTTACAAATTGTGACAGTTATTTAATCACATAAATACAAACCACATTTGAAGTATATTCACTTTTTAATAAGCGAA
>RJWT010012763.1:0-16361 GCA_004365215.1 Cuniculus paca
GCCAGCTTTTGATGGCATTCTTGATTTCCTGGATATCTCTTTGAATCTGTTTCATGCATTCTAATTCTTTCTTGTATTCTTCATTCAAGGTTTCCATCCTTTTGCAGTGTTCCTCTATTTTTCCAACTATATCTTCTTTAGATGTGCTTAGCATTTCTTTCATTACATTTATCATCTCTTGTTTTACCTGGGAAATCATGTCTAACCTCAGTTCCTTTAAAGTTTCATAGAGTTGTTTCTTACTTCAGTTGCTATCATTTCTGAAGTTTCAGGAGTGTGGCTCATATTTTCTTCTGTGTCTGTGTCTCTTTGGCTTGTTTTGGAAGGATTGGAGGTGCAAGATTGCATTTTGCTCTTTTGTTTTGTCATTTTCCTGTATTCCACTGGGGGAGGTGAATCCAATGTGCACAGTTGAGGTGCCAAGGCTAGGTGATACAATGCACACCTTCAACTCCAGCCAAGACTACCACTGTGGCTGTTCTGTTGCTGGGTGATGTCTGGACAGAGGCCAGGCAGGATGCCAGGGAAGCTCCGAACTTCCTGTGCCAATGGTGAAGGGGTGCAGACTCCTACCTGTGTGTTGGCAAGGTCCCAAGCTGCACAGTCAGGTGGAATTCACTGTGCATACCCCTAACGCAAGCGAGGCCCAGAGAAGTAGAGGCCCAGAGAAGTAGCTGCCGGGCCACTTTGGGTGAATGGGTGGGGCCTAGGCAGGACCCCAGAGATTCCCGGACGGCCTGCGCCAATGGGGGATAGACACAAACCCCCACCGGGCTCCTAGCAAAGTCCCAAGCTGAATGGCTAGGTGGAATTTGCTGGCTGCACCCCAACCCAAGCCAGGCCCAGAGCAGCCCCTCCGGGTGAATGGGCGGGGCGCAGGCAGGCAGGACTTCAGGGACGCCCTGAACATCTGTGGCTGATGGGGGCTGGGTGCAGATTTCTATGGGTCTGGTTGCCCAATCCCAAGATGCATAGCTAGGTGGTGTTCACTGAGCTTGCTCGGACCCAAGCTGGGTCTGGAGCAGCCTCCAGCAGGCTGCTCCCGGTGAGTGGGTGGGGCGCAGGTAGGCAGGGCCCCAGGGATTCCCAGAAAGTCTATGGCTGATGGGGGATGGACACAAACTCCTACTGGTCTCTTGGCGAAGTCCCAAGCCGCATGGCCAGGCAGAATTCGCTGGTCGCACACTCAACTCAGGTTGGGCTTAGGGCAGCTGCCGCTAGGCCCCCCCAGGCGAAGGGGCAGGGTCTAGGGAGGACCCCAGGGATCCCCCGAATGTCCGTGGCTGACGGGGGCTGGGCGCAGATTTCTTTGGGTCTGGTCGCCAATCCCAAGGTGCACAGCTAGGTGGTGTTCGCTGCGCTTGCCCCGACCCAAGACAGGTCCGGACCAGCCTCCGCCACACTGCTCCCTGTGAATGGGCAGTGCGCAGGTCGGTAGGGCCCCAGGGAGGCCCCGAACATCTGTGGCCGATGGGGGATAGACACAAACTCCTACTGGTCTCTTGGCAAAGTCCCAAGCCGCATGGCCAGGCAGAATTCGCCGGTCCCACACTCAACTCAGGCCGGGCTCAGAGCAGCCGCTGCTCCAAATTATTAAGCAATGTATCTTAATATTTTGTCCGTTTGGTTGAGACCATGCCAATTCACAATTCAGTAGTCTCTCCTTATCTATGGTCACACTTTTCAGTTTCAATCGCTTATGATCAACTGTGGTCTGAAAATATTAAATGTGCAGGTACTGATTCCACACAATAAATGTTAACATTATGAACTGCAAACAGAAGAAAGAAAAAAGGGAAAGGATGAAGAGATGGGGATGATGAAAAAAGAAATTCAGATGTACTATGTACATGTACCAACTCCTTGCAAAGAATGTAAATGTTATATATTATGAAAGTACTTATAAAAAATAAAAATAAACAAATGAGATAGTCATAAAAATGGAAAATTTCAGAAATAATTTAAATTGTTTGCCATTCCAAATAGTATGGTGAAACCTCAGGATGCCCTGCTTTGTATCACCCATAGGGGAAATTAAATCATCCCTCTGTCAAACATATCCATACTGTATATGCTACATGTCCATTAGTTAATGCAGTAGCTCTCACTTGTCGGACGTACTATTATACTATTATGGTGCTCATGTTCAAGTACTATATATTATTAATTATTGTATTGTATATTATTGTTATTATCTACTATTTTTCCAAATTTATAAATTAAATTTTACCATAGGTATATATTAAGAAAACACAGTATTAAGAATCCATCTATGATTTCAAGTACCCTCTGGAGATCTGGGTGAGTATTTCCTATGGCTACAAAGGGAACTTAGGTAATATCACTGAGCAATATAATCTATAGAACTAAATAATTCATTCTTGTAGCATCTATTGTAACTCTATTTTCATTGATTCTTGCCATTTTTTCCATAGAGTGGAAACATGACATATTCCTAAATTGCACTGAGTTACTTTAGGAACTTGTATGTTCCTGGAATTTAATCGAAAGGTAAATAAGATTTCCTACATGTAACCTCTTTGTACTTCAGGAGCCCTGAGTGCCAGAACCCTGACCTTTCAATTGATCTCTCCTTAAAATTGCTCCAGAAATTGTTTTCATGAAGAACTCACCCAGAAAATATTTTGAACTGATTATGATTAAATGACTCATTTCTCTTTTTTATATATCATGAAATGACTTCATGATCAGATTGTGAAAATTCTTATTTCAAAAGATTTGTGTGTTTTGTTTTGTTTTGTTTTGTTTTGTTTTGTTGCAAACAAACCTTTTCTCACAAGTTACTAAAAAAGGATACTATCTGGAATCTGGCTCGGGATGTATCTTGTAATATTAAAATTATATTGATATGATTCGTCATTGTGTTACAGCCGGGATTTTACAATAGCTCAATTCACATCTTGTCTCACATATTTTGACAATTTAATGACATAATTGAAACATAAACTGCATGTATTTAGGATGTCCAATTTGATCTTTTTTGACATATAAATTCCTATGAACCCATTATCATAACTGGTGCAATGAACAATTATCTCCATCACTTCTACAATTTTTCTTCTGTTCCTGTTTAATTCCTGCCTATATACCCCATTCTCAGATATTATGGGTTGAATTGTGCCATCCCCCATAGATCTATTGAAGGTTGACCCTCCAGTGTTTCACTCCAGTACTTCAAATTTGGAGACAGATTTTCCATGAAATGATTATGTTACAGAGAAACCAATAAGGTGGGCCCTAATCTGATCAGACAGATGTGGTTAGAACATGAATAAATTTGAACATGCAAGAGACACCAAGGGTATGCTTGTGTGTAGGAAAGATCATATGAAGTACAAAGCAAGAAAATAGGTATTTGCAGGCCAAGCAGAGACCTCAACAAGAAATCAGTCCTGTCTACACTCATCTGCCCTGTCTAAGCATCCCTAGTTCCCACATTTTCTCTTGTCTTTCTCTGTTGAGAGATATTTTCCCCATATTTTGTCTAAATCTGTTCACTCTACTGCTGACCATACATTAAAAAAAATGATTTCAGTGCTTCCTTTAAAATAATAAATTTTGTATGAATATTTCTGGTCAAGAATGCAATTATAGGTATATAATCAAGTACCTGATGACTATTTCAAGAAGAAATATCAAGTATAATATGTGTCAAACTAAAAACCATTCCTTTTTTTACCCAAACATGGAGATCATTTGTGTTTTATCTACTGATAGATGGCTCACTACTCACCTCTCAATTAAGTCACAAACATGAGATTCATTGTCACTCATGCTTCTCATCTATAACTTTAATCCCCCATAATAATTAATCCAGATATTTCAGTGAAATTTACATACGTCTTCAGTCTATGCTTTCTCTTCATATCCACCGCTTCTATCCCTGGTAGACCTTATCTGAGATTTTGGAAGAGATTGCAGACTTTAGTCTTAAATCTCTATATAATTAATGTTCTGACAATACTTGGGTAAACTTTCTGAAAGACAAATCTGTCTATGAAAGCACTTTATAAAACCACACACTTCTAACACTTATCAAACCTATTTTCATAAAATAGCACACAACATTCATATTTCATTATCTGAAAACCCTGTTTTTGCCACAATCTTCCTTTCAAATCTCATTGCTAACAACTCCTCTACCTGAATTCCAAGATCTAGCTATAAATAGCTTCTTACAGTTTCTTTACTATGATATGTTAATATACCTCCATTCTTTAACTGATAATATGACATCCTCCTTAAATATCCTTCTTTGTGTATATGATTGATGATCCACACATTCTGAAAATGGCTGGTTCATTCCTTGTTTCTCAAAGAGTTTTCTATGACTCAGTCAAGCCTGGGTGAGTATTCTTTGTTATTTTTTTTGCAGCACCGGGGATTGAACTCATGATCTTACACTTGCCAGACAGGCACTTAGGCCACTGAGCTAAATCCCCAGCCCTCGTCTTCTTGAGACAGGGTCTCACTATGCCATTCAGGCTGACCTTGAGCTCACTTTGTAGCCCAGGTTGGTCTTGAACTCGCAATGATCCACCTGTCTCAGCCTCCCAAGTGCTGGGATTACAGGCATGAGCCACCAGGCCCGGCCATATTCTTTGCTCTTACACATGCATTCATTCCTCCATAGTATTGTTTAACACATTTTCTGGTAATTATATTTCCATATACTTGTTCCTATTGTCATTGTAGACTGCACAGGAAAGCTCATATTTTTGCCTGCATCCTCGATTCCTTGAACAATACTTGGCATACAGAGGCCTCAGGAATATTTCCAAATGAATAATTAATTTCCCTTTTTAACCTGGAGAGTCCTGTTAGTGCGAGGATCATTTATAATCAAAATCACAAAAATGCTGCTTTTTCTTCAAGGATGTGACCATTGGGTATATTCTAAAGATGGACTGAAAGTGAAAATGCTTTTCAAATCAGGTAACAGAGGATTCAGTAACTGCTTAATCCAGGAAGATAAAAGTTATAGAAAAACTGAGATCAAAGATAGACAACATGAAAGCTCATGAAAGGGCCGCCATTCCCACTGTGACCTGGACTGCTTAAGAAACTAGAGACCAGTGTCCAAAAGCCATAGCAAAGACCAAAGCTCTTCAGAAAAGAACACATTTCCTTCTCTGTTCTCTTTTCTCGTTTCATCCAGGCTTTAAGATACTGGTAGTTGTCACCCACATCTAGGCTATACCTTCTGCCCTCAGTTTGCTGACCTACATGTCAGTCACACCCAATCATACCCAGAAATATGCTTTATTAATTTTCTAGTAATGGTTTTTCAGTCCATTCAAATTGGCCTACTGTGATTAAGAGTCACAATGCTATAAATTATTAACGTGATATTCTCAAAGTACTTTGTGAATATTATATTAAGAAACATGAATCTAAATGTGTATATAAAAATGAAATGACAAGTTAAAATAATAATAAATCCTAAAATGTCTTTCTCTCCATTATTTTATCTTACCATTCAATGTTAAAGGTTCTTCTCATCATAAAATTATCATCAAGAAAATGAAACATCTAATCCAGGATTGATGAGAATCTTTTTAAAATAGAAACAGAATGAGAATTCACAGTCTAAAGTCATTTTTCCATTTCAGTTACTGTACAGGAACGAGGCAGGTTAATAGGACACTTACAATAGATGATACACTGTGTATGGTTGTTTTCATAGTCATTATTCAGAGTACAAGATGTGGGCATGATAACTTATCCAAACAACATTAGCACAAGATTTTCTTTTCAAGGAACTAAGAGAAGCTAGCTGTATAATTATCTTAACTATCATATATATATATATATTTTTTTTCTTTTTCACTTTCATCCTTTCCCCCATCACAGTCTGTTTTTTCTTTTGAACAGTTTGCTCCCAATTCACAATATCTATTGTACATTTTGGATCCCCTTTACTTGTTCAGTTTATCACACTAATAAGACTATATGATGTTTACACATATGAATCTGATTTGTTTCACTTCTGAGAATGGTCTTGAGTTGCATCCATTTGCCATTTGTTTTCGAATATTCTAATCTATTGCACAAAATTGCATGCACACACACACTCATATCCTAAGTACTTTCCTTATTTCATTCTCCCTATCTTAATTATGGGCATCACCACTGCTACTACTAGTATCTATTTTCAAAATCAGGATGTTACTCACCAATATGAAGGAGTGAAACACAATCTCAAACCTCCAGCCCATTCCAAACAAGTCCGGGAGACATAGACAAAGATGAAAGTACAAGTCACAAACCTGAAATATCTGAAATGATAGCAACTGAAGTAAAGAAACAACTCCATGAAGTGGTAAGGGAAATCAGATCAGGAATAGTCTCCCAAATAAAACAAGAAATGCTAAACATAATGAAAGAAAGGCTGAACATATCTAAAGAGAACATAGACAAAAAAAAATAGAGGTACACTGGAAAATGATATAAACCTTGAATGAACAAAATGATGGAAACCTTAAATGCAGGAAACAGATTCAAAGAGATATCTAGGCAATCAAAAATTCCATCAAAAGGTGGGAAAACTGCTTGAACAAAAGTGAAGATAGGCTTTCAGACCTTGAAGACAAGTTTGCAGCTAGCAGCCAGACCCCAGCCTCTCCCGATGAGTCAGTGCCATTGGCAGTCTGGGGAGAGAGAAAATAAGGAGCACCAGGAAGCAAGCCCAGTCTGGGAATCAGCCTGGTGTGCAGGCCACCACCAGACTGGGAACAGCCAGCTCCCAGCCTCTCCCCATGAGTCAGTGCCATTTGCAGTCTGGGGAGAGAGAAAATAAGGAGGACCAGGAAGTAAGCCCAGTCTGGGAATCAGCCTGACGTGTGGGCCACCACCAGACTGGGAACAGCCAGATCCCAGCCTCTCTCCATGAGTCAGCACCATCTGCAGACTCGGGGGAAAGAGAATAAGGCCACACCAGGAAGAAAGCCCAGTCTGGGAACCAGCATGATGCGCAGCTGCCATGGGTTGGAAACAGCCATGTTCCAGCTCCTTCCAGTGCATGGGCTGACAAACAAGAAGTACCATCCCCACCCCCCAAAACCCCCCCCCCCACCATAAGCCATCAACTTATCTGGAGAAACACAGGCTGTGATGATAGTTATCAAGATGAAATACAATTGGATGCCTGTGGTGCTTTGGTGTTTCACTCACATTGCAGGTCTAGGGCCCATGGTCTGATCATCTGTTTGGAGGGTATCAGTGTGCTTTTTTGGCATCTGGGGGGATCTCTTTCAGAGGTTTGTAGCCATTGTAGATTCTCTATGGTCTTGTCTTGAAGTCCTATATCGTTTCCATTGTTTTGTTGGGTTGGGTTTTACTCTTTTGTTTTGTGTGATTATGTTAAATGTGATGGCAGAAGCAGCTATTTCAAAGACAGCCAGATATATTATAGTAGTAATTTTGGATTTATTATTGACTTATTTTAAAGTCCTTAATTGCATTCATTGTCTGGTTTTTATTGTTCTAGTCTATTCTGTTCTGTTTGATTTTTACTGTGTCTGAAGTTATCTGCAGCTATTTTGAAGACATCAAAAGGCATTATGGTCACTATTATTGATTTCATAATATTTGGAAGTCTTGTATCATTTACACTGGCTTGTTTTTATTGGTTTAATTCTGTTTTATCCTCTTTAAAGTAAAATTTTAAAAAGTTTTTAAAAAATTGAAGCTAACAATAAGGAAAGGTCTTTTTAAAATAATAAGGAACCAGGAAATAACAATTAAACAGTTGCAAGATGATGCAAAGACAAACAATATATGCTTGATGGATGTAAATGAAAAAGAAGGAATCAAAACAAATGATATTAAAAGACTATTTACAGAAGTAATAGCAGAAAACTTCCCAAATATGGGACAAGAAACTGACATACAGATAAGTGAAGCATTTAGAACTCCAATTACTGATGACCAAAATAAATCTATATCCAGTCATATAATAATCAAGATCCCAGAAATTCAGCATAAGAACGGAATATTAAAAGTTGTTAGAGAAAACAAACAGAATACCTATAAAGGAAAGTCCATCAGAATCACAGCAGACTTCTCAACACAAACCATCAAGTCAAGAAGAGTATGGAGTGAAATATTTGAAATATTGAAATAAAACAATTTCCAACCCAGATGGATGTACCCTGCAAAACTATCTATCAAAATTAATGGAGAAATAAGATACTTCCACAACAAAGAACAACTGAAAAACTCCATGACCACCAAACCAGTGTTACAAAGGGTACTAAAAGATAATCTAGATAGAGATTAAAATTACTACAATGTCAGGAACAACAGAAACAAAGGGCCATGTAGGGAAACCAGTTAAACAGAAAAAGAGGAAAACAACAACAGAAACCTAACATGACAAAGTAAGTCATAACCATGAGAAAGTAAGTTATAACTATTAATGTAAATTCATCAGTTAAAAGCAACAGATTGGCAGAATGGATCAAGAAACAAAATCGAACCATATGCTGTGTACAAGAAACTCATTTAAATCAAAAGGGAATTCATAGACTGAAAATCAAGGGATGGAAAACAACACTTCATGCAACAGGAACCCAGAAAAAGGCAGGTATAGTTACTCTGTTTGCAGACAATGTGAACTTCAAACCAAGTATGATCAAAAGAGATAAAGAAGGTCACTGCATACTGGTTAGGGGAAAACTTAAAGAGGAAAGGATAATGATCTTAAATATATATGCACCAAATATGGTAGCACCCAGCTATATATAAGATAAATATTAATAGATATAAAAATTAAATAAGCAATAACACGATTATAACAAGAGACCTTAGTGCCCTATTGTCACAAAGAGATAGATAACTAGACAAAAAATCAGCAAGGAAATGACAGAACTGAATCAAACTTGTGAACAAATAAACAGTAGAAGTATACAGAGTATTCCACCTAACAACATCAGAATATATATTCTTCTAAGTCGAATATGGTGTATTCTCTGAAATAGACCATATACTAACCCATAAAACATGCTTAAGTAAATGCAAAAGAATTGAAATTATTCCATGGATATTATCTGATCATAGTTCCATGAAATTGGAAATTAATGATGAATGAAAGCACAAAAACTCCATAAACACCTGGAAATTAAATAATACCCTCCTTAATAAACAATGGGTCACAGAGGAAATTAATGAAGAAATTAAACAGTATCTACAGGCAAACAGAAATGCAAATACAATATACTGGAACCTGTGGGATGCAATGAAAATAGTCCTTAAAGGGAAATTTATTGTGGTGAATACTCACATAAGTAAACAGAATGAACACAAGTAATCAACCTAATGCTGTACCTCAAACTTCTAGAAAAAGAAGAGCAAGTCAAGCCCAAAGTCCAAACAAAGGGAAAATTATA
Source organism: Cuniculus paca (assembly GCA_004365215.1). Classification (NCBI taxonomy): domain Eukaryota; kingdom Metazoa; phylum Chordata; class Mammalia; order Rodentia; family Cuniculidae; genus Cuniculus; species Cuniculus paca. The sequence continues at coordinate 9,411 of RJWT010012763.1, forward strand.
AAATCAAAAAATAAATTAACACAATTGAGACTAAGAAAATAATACAAAGAATTAAAGAATTGAAGAGTTTGTTCTTTGAAAGAATAAAGAAAATGATAGCCAATCTTATCAAAAAAAAGAAAAAAAACTCAAAATCTTGCAATAAGATAACAATATGGAATGTATTAACTAGTATTGATATTTTAGTGTTGTTTTGTTTTGTTTTTTGAAATTCTGTATTATTTCTATCCTTTTTTCTGTTTTCTTTTTAAATACAAATAAAGTATTCCACCTCACTCTAGGAAGAATGGCTACCATCAAGAAATTAACTATCAACAAATGCTGGTGGGGCTGTGGGAATAAAGGAATCCTTCACCATTGTTTTTGGGAGTGTAGACTGGTGCAACCACTGTGGAAATCAGTGTGGAGATTCCTCAAAAAACTAGGATCAGAGGTCCCATTTGACCCACATATTCCCCTTCTGGGTATGTTCTCAGAAGAATTAAAAGCATCATGCCGCAGTGATATATGTGCACCTATGCTTATAGCAGCACAATTTGTAATAGCTAAATCTTGGAAGCAACTCAAATGCCCATCAACTAAGGAATGGATGAAAAAGATGTGGTATTTTTATACAATGAATTACTACTCAACTATAAAGAAGGATAAGCTACAGGCTTTTGTAGGTAAATGGATGCAAATAGAGAAAATACTTATAAGTGAAATAAATCAGACTTACATGTATAAACGTTGTATTGTCTCCCTTGTGTAAGAAATTGAAAGATTAACTAAGGTCCAAAAGGTACTATAGATATTGTGAAAGGGAATGAAACTGCTCAAAAGGAAAGAACTGTAATGGGGAAAAAGAGAAAAGAAAGAAAGGAAAAAATATACAAGATAGCTATGATAATTGTACTATTGATCCTATTAGTTCAGGAAAAGAAACTGTGATTGCTTATATTGTTTGATCTACTTTGCATGCCTGTATCTTGTAATCTGAGCAACTATTTTGAAGATAATAATATGGAATACAGTGACTATTGTTAATTTCCTATCAGCTTGCTTTGAAATCCTATATCCTTTCTAACATTTTGTTCTGTTTTTATTGGTTTTTTTCTTTTAATCTCCTTAAAATAAAAATTAGAAATACCTAAATATTTGCTGATGATTGAAAAAATGGAAATGAGAAAAAGCAATAACAGCTGGGGATTTAGCTCAGCGGCCTAAGCACCTGCCTGGCAAGTGTGAGGTTGTGAGTTCTAAACCCGGTGCTGCAAAAAAAAAAAAAGCAATAGTATGTCACTTTTAATATATGTACTTTGGTATGATATGGATCAAATCACTGTTTCAAAACAAAACTTTGGAAAATGCCATGGAGAATAAAGAAAGGTAGGCAGATTCCTTATGCCCTCCTCCTCCTAAGATTCTGATTGCTTGTTTATTCAATAAAACAGTGCTGTCAACAGATTTGCATATGGGATTAATGTTACTAATCATCTGACCTTTAAGTAAAAAAGTTATCTTGCATCTTCTGATGAATCAATTTAATCATATGAATCATTTAAAACAGAAGACAAAGGTTGAAGAGACAACCAGAGCAGTGCAGCAGAAGAGGAAGGCAGAAAAGATGAGGTAGAAGGAAAGTTAAAGAGCTTGCAAGTATGAGAAGAATTCTGTCTGTCCTTTTTCACTTTTAAGTATAACATGAGCCAAGAAATGTGAATCTCAGCGATCATATTAGTGCTGGGAGACTGTGGGGCCCTGCAGGAAGTCCTTTGGTCATTAGAGGTGTGCTCCCTTTGTTCTTGGCGATGAGATGAGCAATTGGTTCTACCACACACTCCCCACAGCTGTTACCCAGCATCTCCACCAGAGGGGAAGCTCAACCTTCAACAGGAGCTTCTGAAACTATAAGTCAAAATATACCTTTCCTCTTTGTAAGTTACCTTTTTTTAGTTCTTTTTTAAATTTTTACTTTTCATTAATATGTGTTTGACGTATGTAATGATTACTTTTATTGTGGGGAGTTAGTACTCATATATAATACATCAAAATTTTTTTTCATGCTTTTCCCCTTTGGCCCTCCTTCTTTCATCTCTTGGTCCCCTTCCCTGTTGCAAAACATCTCTCCCTATTTCCTATTATGCACCTTTTATTTTGCTTTCTATATGTTGGGTTTCTCATACAATAAAAACAAACCATTTTTAAGCTTGTGTGTCTGATTTATTTCATTTAGCATTATGGTCTCAGGGTAGACCCATTTTCCTATAAATGACAGAAGTTTATCCTTCTTTATGGAAGAGTAGTGCTCTATTGTGCATAAATACCACACTTTCTTTATCCATTCATCTACTGTTGAACATGTAGGTCACTTCCAAGGTTTAGCTACTACAAATTGTGCTACTAAAACATGGATTTACATGTGTCACTGTGGTATTATTACTTTAACTCATTCAGGAAGATACCTACTAGGGAAATAGCTGAGCCCAATGGAATTTCCATTTTTAGTTTTTTGAGGAATTTCCAGATTTAAGCATTTTGTTGTAGAGACAGAAAGTTGAGTAATTCAGAAACTGAGGTGGTTTTCAACTATATCAGGGAGGAGAGACAACAGTCACAGTTGGATGCCCTGGGTAGAGATCCCAATATGTAAGAATGCCACAGGAGGGAGCTTGGAAATATTGTTCCCTGTAGTCGACTGGCTTCTCAGGACACATGTAGACAGATCCAGGTTGACAGGAGCACAAAGATAAATTAAAGAGTAAGACATAGCCTAAGTCCATATGGATCTAGAGACAAATTCCCCGACAAATGTGTACTCAGGGACTTTTTGATTATCTCTGAAGACAATCTTAGCTCAAGTAAGTATATTTGGCCCAAATCTGAGAATAAATAGGTGGTTAGAGGAAGTCAAATAGGTGAAAAGAAGAATGTTAAAGTTTCCATGAGCTGAGAATATCAGGAAAGAAACATTAATTTTTGCTTGTCACTAGTCTTTGCTACTGTGGACATTTTACTTACTAATTTTCTTGAAAGTTCTGGACTTGTGGTGCAAGCATTTACTCTGACATAATGGATTAGAACTTTCTGCATTTTTGTGACAATATTTCCCAATGAACATCAGCCTTTACTTTATGCTTTTCCTCTCTTCTTCCATCCTACACTTAGACTTAACCAGGGACTCTTAGAACCTGGTTTCCATAATTTATCATAATTCACAAAGCAACTACAATATTTCTCAGAAGAATTTCAAGGACTTTACTGCACTTTATTTTAATTAATTAATTTATTTATTTATTTATTTTTGTGGCACCAGGGATCAAACTCACAACCTTGTGCTTGCCAGGCAGGTGCTTAGCCCACTGAGCTACATCCCCAGTTTACTACACTTTAAATGTATTCACTAAATTATAAAACTGGATGCCATAAAACATTTTTCTCAGTTTCCATTAAGCACTATCCTAAAGTTGGCAGTAATATAGTTCCAATAAAGACTATCTAATTTAGTATTCACTGAGGATATAACTAAACTATCACTACAGTTTCCCACCTAAGTGACAATGGAACCCTTCTCAATACAGAGCCAACCATATAGTCCATTTTAAGTGATTCTGTATGTCATGTGGAAAGCACATTTTTATAGAATCTCATTAAGAGAGAGAAGGAAACTAGGAGTAAAGACTAAGAACTTTGAACAAGAATATATAACTAACAAATAACTGAAATGAAATTTGAATCTAATTTAGTATAGCACCCAGGCTTTCATTCTGTCTAACCTATTTCATTCTATTTGTAGGCTAAAATATCAAAATCTATTAAAATTAGAACATTTCATAATTGAATTTAACAGAGATCAGTCTCCAATTTCAGGAAGAATAGACTGTTGCCACTTATTATTTCTGTAAGCTGGACATGATGACTGGGAATTTCCTGTGCTCAGGAAAGCAACAGTATTTAATTAATTGTGCATTTATGAGAAGTAAATGAGATAACACATGTAAGGGACTTAGCCCATTACCTGACAACTAGTAAATGCATGTTAGAAGTTGTTGTGTATCATTATTATTGTCACCTGCTATATATAACTGAGTGGATGAAACCATGCCTATAATGCAAAAACTAAGACAGAAATTATCACTATAAACTAGACTAATTGAGTACCAAGCATTCACCTCAAAGAGTAGAGCTCATCAAGAATTGTGAATAGTTTTATGCATTGGTTCCAAACATAATCATCTTTCATAGTAGGTAAGTCTTATGACCTACTGAAATAGTTAGTAAAGGCCCTGTACTCCTAAAGAAATTTACAGGGATATGTGACTAGATAATGTGTGATACATAATGAACAATAAAAGCCTTTCTTATTTGAAAAGTTGAAGAATTTTATTCTACCACGTATCACTACAATCTGATAAGCAGTAAATATGAAAGCAGATTCCTTTTTGTTTTGCCTTGAGCAAGATAACTGGAAGTGCTATGGAAATTCAAGACATCAATGCTGTTGACAATGCATTGGTGAGCACTGCAGGGGTGTGGCAGGATTTAAGAGAAAAGTGAAGGAAATGCTGAGAAATTAGAGTGAGAATCTAAGCACCATGACCCCCAATGAGATGTGTAGCCATTCAAAGTACAGGCAAGAGATCAGAGATTCACAGCACAGGAATCTGAACTACCGTGCTGTGTTCTTCACTTTTGAAGGAGTCTATTAAATGACAAGGGCAACACTGAAAAATACTAACATCTCACCAATTGTCTGTCATCTAACGTTGAAATATAAACTCATGGACATAAGCTACTACTATCTAAAGAAGTCACAGGGGCACATTACAAGCACTGAGATAATCCAAAGTACCCTGAGAATTCTCACTACCATTAGGTATCTTAGAAGGGGAAAATTAAGCTCTATTTTATCTACTTTTGTACAGTTTTTCTATTTTAAACTTTGAGGAAATTGACACAGCTGTCAGTGCATAGCAATGAAGGACAGCATGAACACAATGCTAAAGAAAGGAAAACTGGAAGGCAGCACTGAAAGGTGATTCTTGTTTCCAGAAAATGTAACACATAAGGTCAGAAAAACAGAATAACAAGGGTTGTTAAAGTAATTTCGAAGACAGAGAAACTAAAGTCCAGAAAGGGCTTGTGACTTACACAATCAGCTGGTCTAGGAAGGTGGTAGGATGTACATATCAGTTAATGTTATTTCTGGCTTTACAATGTCACACCAGCACCATATGACAATATGTATCATATCTTTGACTAGGTACAGTAAGTCAAATTTAAAAAATGGTACCAAGATTGCCAGACTCTTGTATAATACTTGTATAATACTGTATAATTCCCAGACTTCTTGCAATCCAGTGCTATTGGGATGTTGCAATAAAGGGGTTTTGCAAGTGTAATTTAGGTCTCAATCTATTGACATTGAGATAGGAAGATTATCTCCAGCTAATCAAAGCCATCAACTTGATTGGTTAAGACAATTCTGGAGAGGTGATACCATAGGTGTACTATTCTCATCATTTGATTAATTCTAGCCAAATGTGCTGTGAGCAGATGGGACCCAGTTGGAGATAGGTCACTGAGAGTGAGGCTTTGAGGGTATTCCTGTGGTTAGCCAATATTGGCTGGCTCTAAGTCAGGAACCTTCTGGTGGAAAGGTGTGGTAGAAAAAGCTTCTCACTTTATGTTGGCCGGGAGATAGAGCTTTGTAGAAGACCCAGATTTGTGGTTATATTTTACAAAGTTACAGAAAACTAGTATCTCCAGTAATAACTAGCTCTAAAATTTAATACTTAGGAAATAATCAGAGATACAGGCAAATTTATGTACATTTTTAATACGAGTTTTTCAAACTATTTAAAAGTTGAAAATCTCCATGTCCAACAAAAAGTGATAGATTTTATCAATTCTGGCCCATCAAGATGATGAAATATTCTATTGTTTTAATGGTATGTTCAAAGAACACCATGAAAAATGTGTAAATATTATGAGAGATTTATTTATGTAGATATGTGCTACGCACACATGCATAAAAATATTTTGCATTTCAAAATGTTAATAAATATTAATTCTGATTATAGGATTAAAAGTTATTGGTTTGAGGTTTTTTGCATTTTTCTCAATATATAAATTCTTGTACAATAACAGTTACTATTCACAATGAAGGTGGTAAGCAATAATAAATTGTTCTATCAATATTACTTCTAAAGGAAATATTATTTACATATCTCTAATCTTTCAGAAGTGAAATACAGAAATAATTTTTAATGGATTGTCCAGTGTTATTTTAGAGAAAAACAAATTTTTGTTTTTCTTAAAGTAAAAATATGTCAGTTTGAATGTGGTCTCAGGCCTCCGGACCCAATTTCCTCACCAAAATTAAAGCTTTAGAGACATGGGACATATATTTCAAAGATTTGACAGATAATGTCAACATATATTTTCTGCAGGTCTGAGAATATTTTAAAATACATTTTGAAAGTGTATAAGCTGTCAAAATGATAATAACTGTAATGACTATAATTTAGAAATTCAATTATGTGTATTTTTATTACATTAATTACATCAATATATAACAGAAAAATGACACATTGGGATGGGTTAGTTGTAGGTTGAAATGTGCTAAATTCTCTAATGTGTTGAACACCCTATGACACCAGAGTACCAGATAGTGGAATACTGCAAAATTTCAATATTGGTTTAATTTAAAATTCCATGTGGTTTATCATTCATGTGTAATTATAACTGTTCATTAATTACTTTCTTGAGAATTAAGATTGGAAACTAAATTAAATGGTACTTTAAAAAGCTAATTTTGCAAACAAATGAAGCCAGATATAATTGATAATAATTGCTTTGACAACTGGCCCTGGGGCATTTCTCTTTTTTTAAAAAAAAAGTTGGTATTTTAGGCAATATGAAAGAATAATAACTCTATAAATAAACATAAAAATGAAAATAAAAAGATTT
>RJWT010012764.1:0-22213 GCA_004365215.1 Cuniculus paca
AGCAAAAGATTATCTGAAACAAAACGCCAACAGTGATGAGACTAAAATATCTTACTTTAAGGATCTCAATGAATTTACCTCAAAGAACCATTATGACTCATTCAGCAAATATGTAATGATTTGGGACTTGGTATAATCTTAAAATGTGATATCCTGGTACTGGGAAGCCTGCTTTGCAGCCTTTAGAAGATGAATGACAAAGGTATACAAACAAATATAATATAATATAGAGCACAGAAAGTGTCTGAGTGGAAACAGAAATAACTATGGGGAAAGGTATGTGTTTAAGAGGGTGAGTTTGGGGGCTGGGAGAAACTGAGGCCACTCTTTCCAAGAAATGTGCAAACTGCATGTTTACAGCCAAAGACATCATTCCTGCATATAGATTTGAAACTACTGCTGCCTAGGAAAGCTCACCAAATCCCTAAGTACTTTTTAAACAATCTGTCTTTCTGTTTCTATATGCATTTCCTTGGAGAAGCGAACTACTGCTTTCTTTGTGGCTTTGTTCCTTATGCAGATGATTTTCATGACAACGGTATTTTCCTAACGACACATAAATGCTTTATTTCCTTTGCCTATCCTTGGCTTATTCTTCTTATTTATTCTGTCTGTTTTTTTTGTTTAATAGAAAAAAGACACAGAAAAAGAAAAACAAAAAGCAAAAGAGAAAAACAAAGAACAACAAACCCAAAACAATAACAGTTTTGGCATCTATTCTTTAAAAATACTGACAAAGGCTGGCATGGTGACACATGCCTGTAATCCCAGTATTGTGGGGTACCAGGGCAAGAGGATAGCAACTTCAAACCCAGCTACAGCAACTGAGTGGCTTAGGAAGACCTGACCTCAAAATTTAAATTCATTTTAGAATAAAAAGACTGGGGGTATAGCTCAGAGCAAAGACCCTGCATTCAATGCCCAGTGACAAAAGTAAAAAACATATACATATATATAAACATACATTGTAGAAGAAATGGAATTCTGTAACTGCTAACTAACTTAGAAAATTGTACTCAACTTTTTTTCTTGTTTGCCTCAGATGGCAACTTGAGATTTCATCTTCCTGAACATCCATTAGCTTTCCCATTTTTGTAAGGCTGAGTGCCAATTATGCACTAGGGACAGTTGTCTCCAAATCCCGCCCCTACCCCCAATCTATTTTCTAGGCTGGAAGAAGCCCTGGGACTACAAAAAGATGCTATGGAAAGAGTCAAATGAGCACAAGAAAAAAGGACATTTTCCCCCAGGAAAATTAATGATCCAACCAAAAGGGTTTTAATAAGATAAACGGACACTCCTTGTCATATTCGCAAGGCTGGAATTACCCAGTGATTGTTTCTATGGCAAATATCGTGGGCTGTAATGCTTCTTCTGGTTAGTAGCGGGATAAAATTGATAAAACTGTCTATAAAACTAATGTTGGCAAAGGGGACCTCATAGCTAAGTTTCTGAAGTGGAACTACCTGATGCCATAATCCTGCACAGAGATCATTCTGAGAAATCTTACAAATCCAATAATTAACATGCATACTTGAGACTCTACCTTTTGAGTCTCTCAGGTCAACGCAGCAATACATCTGCTTGTTTGCTTCCTTGCTTTTAACTCTGAGTTTGGATACTGACTGTCATATGGATACTGACTGTCATACTTTCTAGAGCTGGGATCTGGAGAAGTTAACACAACCTTCCTGAATCTATATTTCCCCATCAGTAAAATAAGGAAAAATCTGGCCTATCTTTGAAGATTACTCTTTATTCTACCAGTCTGGATCCTACCTGAAAACAAAGACCATATCAGTTATTTTAACAGAAAGAACTTAATATAGGGAATTGGTTAATCAGTTGTCAGAGAACCAAAAGAGAAGAGAGGAAAAGACAAGTGAGAAAGCAGCTACCACCCCAAGGCTGGGAAAGCAAAAAGAGCAGAGATTGGGGTTACTAGAAGCTGCATCCTAGAAAGAAAGGACCTTGTGGGGCTGAGACAGACCACAGAGACAGGGGACAGGGTAACACCTCAGAGATCCATGCACACCCTGCTGATTCTGGGAAAGTACAAGAAAAATCTGGACCCTGGGAGCAATTGCCATCATCAGGGTAGCAGCTATCACCAGCAACATTCTCACCAAGTACACAAGAAACAAGACTGCTCTGGCTTTGTAGCTTCCACCTCTCTCTAGCACCCTGACTAGCAGATGGCAGCAAAGAAATATGATTGCAAAGAGTGCAGCTGCTCAAAGCAGGGTACAGAAGGCTGGATTTGGAGCTAAGAAATGGACAGCTTAAGAGATGGCTCATTCACCCATTAATTATGGAGTGCATACTGCGTATCTGACTGTGCTGGGTGCTAGAGAGTCTGGAGGATTAAGAAAAAGAATCTTATAAGGCACATATGTCAGTACCAGTAGAAGAAAGACTTCCTCTCAACTCTCTTCAAAGGAGAACTCTTATAGACTGTTGCTGGGAATGAAAATTAGTGTCACCATTGTAGGTAACAGTATGGAGCTTCCTGAAAAAACTAAATGGAGACCCGCTACCCAATCAGCCATCCACTATTGAGTGTATATATCCAAAAGAAGTGAAATCGGTATGTGCAAAGATACCTGTTCTCTGTTAGCAAAAACAGTGAATTTTTTTTTATTTTCAGCAACATGAAAATGCCAGGAGGACATTATGTAAGTGAAGTAAATCAAGCACAAAAAGACAAATACTGTGTGTTCTCACTCATATATGGAAGCCAAGAAAGTTGGCCTCATAAAAGTAGAGAATATAACAAGAGGCTAGGAAAGAGAAGGGGGACAGGAAAGACAAGTATCTATTAACAGAAAAATACAGTGAGAAAGATTAAATTCTAGTGTTCTGTAGCACAGTAGGGTGACTATGATTAACAATAATGATGTAAATTTCAAAATAGCTAGAAGAGTGGATTTTGAATATTTTCAGTAAAAAAAGTGATAAATGTTTGAGGTGACATATATGTCAATGACCCTAAGTTGATCATTGCACATTGTACACATGTGTTGAAATATCATACTATACCCCACGAATATATATAACTATGTGTCAACTGAAAAAAAAAAAACAGAATGGAAAAAACTTGACTCTCTTGTTTTAGCCCCAGTGGGAAACATAAAGAAAAGGGAAATGGAAAGCAAAACTCACCAAAATATAAAGCAGAACACTGGCTCCTGCCTTTAAGGAGTTCCGTGTTTAGTCTAAGTGTTGTGGGAGAAGTCACGTAGCAAAGTGCAAAGCAACATATATTTGTGCACTTAAAAAAGTATTTCAGACATAACTGTTTTAAGAATTCAGAGAAGCAACAGGTACTTCTAGGACTATCAAAGACACTGTCACAAGAGGTGAAAGTGAGCAAGACCCAGGCATTTAACAACAGCTGCCAGGATTCAGACCGTTTGAAACAGGAGAAGGAACACAGGCAAATCAAGCATGGTGAGAATTTTCTGGGCTATCACAGAGTGAAGGGTGGATTTGTAAAGTGGAGTGTGGAAGGGAGCCAGGAGGACATTTCTAGACTTTCCTGTGAGACACAGATGAGCCATTGGACCATTTGAATGAGCAGAAGTTATATTTAAGGTGTATCATCTTTACAGTCCCTAGTAGAGCTAACACTATACACTGAAAATAGTGGAACATTTGGAAAAATTATTGTATTGAATGGAATAGGGTGGGATGAGATGTGATAGGATGAAATAGAATTACACTGGCAGGTTCCAACTTTGAAAATCTTTATATTACTCCATCTGCTTTAATTATAATAATAAATACTTTATGAAGTGTCTTGAAATTAATGAGAAATTTTAAAGCCAAAAGTTCAAGAGCTAAAAGACTTCAAGTAATGATAAAATAAATTTTAAATGATGAAATCTGAATGACGAAAGTATTAACAAGTGACAATATAATACAACCATCAAGATGCAGTGCCCACTGGAAGGATTGAGACACTGTTGTCGAAATGAACACGATATTGACCAATTGACAGTGACAAGCTGTAAAAGTGAATGTGATGTTGATTTTGGAGAGACTGGGAGGAGCTGGTAAAAATATCACTGCCTTAAAAATGTTTTAAAAGCAGGACACACTGGTGTGCACCTGTAATTCCAGCACTCAAGGCTGACGCAGGAAGATCACAAATTCAAGCCCAGCCTGGGCAACTTAGAGACTTGGTGAGATCATATCTCAAAAATAAAAGTTAAAAAAGGGCTGGAGATGTAACTCAGTGTGAAACCTCTGGGCTCAATCCCCAGTACCACTAAGAAAAAAGGAAAAAGTATTGAGCAATAGATTTTTATTAGTTGATGGAGACCACTATGAAGCAGTTCTGAGCAGGATTTAAAATTAACCAGTTGGCTTTCTATGTTTACTTGTGAGTCTGTCCCAGGCCTAAACCCCTTGTTTGGAGATGGCAGTGGATGCACAGTAAGTGAACCTCTGTGAACCACTGGTCCCTGCTGAGGCCTGTAGTGGCCTTAGAGGCTGTGATGCCTCAAAGAACAAGATAAAGCCACAGCTGAGGATGCCTGGCTCCCACCCCAATTAGCTAAATAGAGACTGCAGCTGCAGGTGTCTTATTCCTGCAGTGAGTATCAACCTGGTGATAAGGCAGTTCTCCTAATTAGCATAATTTACTACTTGGAGAAGTCTTTGAATTGACTCCCAAGGTCCTGCTCAGTTACCATGCTTTCCTCAGTATCCCCTCCCTTTGTTTGAAAACCAAATAAACACGGGCACCCAGAAAACTTTGTCTTAGTCCCCCAGAGAATCTCAAATTCTGCTAGAGGGTTTTGATCCTCCTGGGGCCCTAAAATCATATCACTTGTCTCTTTTATTTAAGCCTTCACCATCCACTCATTTGGCAGGTGGATCAGTCTGTGATAACTAGTATAAAATCAATTAATATAACTGTGAATTTTGAATATGAATTATCAGAGTATGCAGTGCACTCACAGCGAATCTGTTGTTCTCCTCTCGGCAGATCCGTTACAGGATTTTGGCTTTTCTGTTGACCAGTGTTCCAAACAATTGAAACCAAATCTCAACGTTAGATTTGGCATCATTCTGAGTAAGTAGAAATTATTACCATGAAATAAAACATGGCACAAGCTCTCCCTATGCCACACATTCAGTGGACGCGTGTTAACTGTGACATAAGTTGGCTGGGTGACTAAATTACTATGACCCCCATCCCCACCCTCTGGTTTTAAATCCACTCCCATCTTCATTTTCAATTCTTTCTGAGTAATACCTAGGTAGAGTAGAACTCACACTTAGAGCTACGGTTTTGTACCAAAGGCACTCATTTGGATAATATAAACACCTGAAACAAGTACACCCAGCAAAAAGTGATGAAAGTATTTTGAGACTAAGTATTGATATGCACATAGGAGAGAATCTTTGCTTAGTCGTCTCAGCCACAAACAAATTTGCTACTGACTACTAGCAGCACAATTTGGCATTTGCATTATTTTGGCCCAAAATAGCTAATGTAAGTGCTTAAAACTTGACCTAGGCAGCTGTCACCCTAATGCCCTTTAGCATGGGTTAAAGACTGTTTCACCAAGAAAAGCAGAACACTGTTCCCTCCGCAGAGCATAGGAATGAGGAAAAGGCCCTTTACCTTGCTGGTAGAAGACTTGAACACTCATGTTTTTCTCTTTCCTTTTAGGGGAGGACATCAGAGAGTTGTATCTTGATATAGCTCTTATCAGTAAAGGTACCTCTGTTTTAAATTATTCCTACCCCATCTGTGAGGTGGACCTACCCAAGTTTTCTTTCTGTGGAAGGAAGAAAGGAGGTAAGCCACCTGCCTTACTGACAACTTGTGTTGGAGGCCAGGACCCCCAGGCTAGAGCGCCCAGGCCAGAGCCCCAGCTCTATCCTTCACCTTTGGATGGAGTAGCTTCACCTCACTTCTCAGCATCTGTTATATAAAACTAACAAGAAGGCCATCCCTAGGGCCTACCTCAAAGGGCTGCTGTGAACGCCAACATGAACCCATACACAGGCGATGATTTCCAAACAGAAAGTTGTTACTGATTAGTGGCAGCATATAAAAGGGAGTGGGTAGCAGAAAGAAATAATAGCTTCCAAAACCCCAGGGAGAGTCAAAATTATTTCCAGGCTTTTCTCTCAGTGATTTCTTTAGGGGCAGGGTCTCCCCAATGCAGCTAAGGAATCTGAAAAGGAAAAACACATGAAGCTTACTAAATTCTAAATGTCACTGCCTTCCCCATTCAGGTTGCTGACAGGGGCATGGGGTAGTGTCTCAGTTACTTTTCTCTCGTCCTGGGACAAAATACATGACACCCAAAATGAAGGAAAGAAAGATCTATTTAGCTTACAGTTTGTGAAGGTTTCAGTCCATACTCAGCTGGCTCCAAGGCAGGGTGGCTCATGGCATAGAGGCAACACTTCAAGACAGCAGCCAGCAAAAGCAGCGAGAGCAAAAGATGGGATGAGCAAGCTTCTTTTCCTCCCTTATATTGTATGCAGCCCACCCCCCACCACTCAGGGCAGATGTAGCACCCATGAAATCTCTGTGCCTTCCTCTTGCACTGATGAGGATATTTACAAAGGATCCTGGCTCCTTGCTGAGTCTCTTAGTTAAACTTCTAAACTGCTCAAGTTGACACAATGTACCAACCATAACAGGTAGACAGACTCAAAGTAGAGAAGCAGAAATCCCACTACATTAACATCCTTTTCTCTAATTCACTAGCCTGCTACTCTTCTCTAATACACACTCTACCTGCCCTGCCTCTCCTCCTTGTCCACACCTTCCAGGCAAAGTGAGACCCTAAGATGTCTCTGTTTAATGAAAACTCGAATCTGTCCTGCAGCTGGCCTTCCCTCACACTTGTTCTTTTCTGGTTGTTCTCTCTTTCCCCTGGCCAAGGGGGAGGAGCATAGCACAACCTCACATTCCAGAAACATCCCCTTACCTACCTCCCCACTTGAGGAAGTTAGGAATTTAGACAGTAGGGATCCTTCAAAATTACCCAATTAGCCTTTCTAAACAAAAGGTTTAGAAGAGGTTGGAGTCCCCCTCCCATACTGAGGGATACAGATGAAAGAAATCTGCCCTTGCAAGAAAAGAAAACAGGGTATTTGAGAGATGGAAGCTTGATGAACTCAGGTGTGATTAGTAGATGGCATCCTTGGTGTCCTCTTGGTAAAGCCTCTTCTCTTACAAAGCCTGCTATGTTGCATGGAACCCTTTGCCCTTCTTGACATCCACACTAGACTATAAGCTCCTTGCGGTGGGACGGCATCACCTTTGCCTCTTTATTCCTATTATAGTATCCATTGTTGGGGGACAGGCTCCAGGACCACTCTGTAAATATCCAAGTCCACATATGCTCAAGTCCCTTCTAAAATTGAGTTGTGTTTGCATGGAACCTACACACACCTTCCCATATACTTTAAACTATGTCTAGATCACTTTTAATATTCAATACATTGTAAGTGCTGTGTCAGTCATCTTTCTACTATGTTGTTTAGAGAATAATGACAGAGAAAATGATCTGTACATGTTCAATACCGATACTATTTTTCCAAGAGTTTTCCATCTGCAGTTGATTGAATCTGAAAGCCACAAATAAATAGGTTGACTGTGTTTCAAATGTGCCTGATATGTAGGGAATACTACATACAGACACACAGAAGGAGTCAAATAACATTATTAACAAGAATTTATACCAGCTGCTGTTCTAAGAGCTTTATATCCTAGAAGCCACTGACTTCCCACCCCAAGCCTATGAGTTGGTCTGATCAACACCCCATCTTCAAAGATACAGGTGCTGAGGCACAGTCCGAGGGAATCGTAGCAAGCCACAGAGTGGGCAAGGGACCCATGGCTTGAACCCAGACAGGCTGTCCTCAGAGTTCATAATCTCAGCTTCCAATAAATGGATGAACAAAAGCGCAAACAGTCAAACATATGAATATATTAATTGGGAGTTTCTTTAAAATAATTACTCAAGTTTTTTTTATCTTTTTTCCCAGAGGTCTGTGTTTCAAATTACAATTTTTTTTCCTAGTTAACGTACTCTAGAATGATATCAGTCTTCCTCTCCCAACTTACTGGAAATATGTTTTGTTTAACTGAGTACATTCATGGATTTTGGTTAATCAAGTTCATTCATCCTCAGCATGGTGAACTCATCACTAGTCAGTCTTCATTAACCCTGCCTAACTACCCTAATCTAGGACAACCCCAAATTGTCAGCCACAGTTAGCCCCCTAGCCAGTCCTCCTTTCCTCCACTCTTCCCTCCCTCCTTTCATCTTTCCTTCCCTTTCTTTCTCTTTTCTTCCCTTCCCTTCCCATGCCTGACTTCCTTCCTTTCTTCCTTCCTTCCATAATAACTAAGTCCCAACTCTGTGTCAAGTTCTTCGGGGAGCCTAAGATGAACCAAGAATGATTTCTGCCACCAAGGGCATAGTAACTGTCTAGAGAGATTCACCAGACAGCTGTTCCAAGTTGCTGTGTGTGATGTGTGCATGAGAGGAAAACAAGCAATAGCCAAGTCATCCCTTTCCCAAAAGATACAGAGTTCCCTTTTCTGTAGAAATAAAGTCTAAACTTTTTAAAAACCCATTTCTTTTATTTTATCGACATATATCCGCTACACATATTTGTGGAGTACATTATGCTATGTCAATACATGTATACAGTGCATAATGATTAGATGGGGGTAAGTAGCTTATCTCTCACCTCAGACATTTGTCATTTCTTTGAGTCAGACACTTTCAAAATTCTCTCTATTAGCTATTTTGAAATTTTCAATTAAGTTGTTGCCGGCCATAGGTATTCTACTATGCTGCATAACATTGAAAGTTATTTCTCCTATCCCACTGCACGCCTGTAACCCTTAACCACCTCTCCCCATCTTCTCACTGCCACACTCTTCCCTGCTTCTCATTGCCATTATCTATTCCTTGTGTCTTTGAGATCGACTTTTTAGCTTCCATATACAGGTGAGAACATGTGGTATTTGTGTTTCTGTGCACTGCTCCTCTTAATATGCCCTTCAGTTTTACCCACATTCCTGAAAATGACAGAGTTCCCCTCTTTTCCATGACTGAATAATATTCCATTGTGTACACAGACCATAATCTTTTATACATTCATTCACAAGTTGATAGGTAGATACCTGGGTTAATTCTAAATCTAAATTCTCTCAACAACCAAAGGGCATCATAAATTTAACTATTCTGCTTCTCCAGCCACATCTTGCCCCACTTCCCATCTGCACCTTAGCAATACCCTCAACAAGACATTGCCACTTTCTGACCACGCACATACAGCGTCGGGTGTCCACACAGAGAGCATCGTACGCTTGGTCCCCTAAGCCTGCAGTGCCTGCTTTGCATTTGTTTTCCACTGAGACCTAATTTTAAAAGCCTTCTTCCCACCCCAACCAAAGGAATTGCTCCCACTGAGTGGTCCAAAAGCATCAAATTCTACTTCTGTTGTAGCCCTCTTCTCATTTCTGTTGTGTATATGTGTGTGTGTGTGTGTGTGTGTGTGTGTGTGTGTCCCTTTAAACTCCGAACTCCTGGAAGGCAGTAATTCTTGCTTGTATGTTTCTGTATACATTGCAAAAAGAGCTGACACAGAACAAAGACAAAATAAATACTTTTTATTGAATTTGAATGTGGACATTTAAGGGACTGGACCAAAGTACACAAGTCCACATTTTTGGGGTTTTTTTGTTTTGTTTTGTTTTTGTTTTTGCAGCACTGGGAATTGAACTCATGACCTTGTGCTCACCAGGCAGGTGCTTAGGCCTCTGAGCTAAATCCCCAGCCCTTCACAAGTCTACTTTAAAAGTGACTATCAAATGACTCTTATTCACAGCAAGGACCAAAACCTCAGTGAACGGTCATTTGTCTTGATCCTCCAATCTTAAGAAAACTTTACAATGTGTTACTCTGTGCATAGTTTTAATAGAATTAATCAAACAGACATTTTTCCTCAAACAGTTTGGGGTGTCTGACTGGGTGAACAGCTTGGAAGGCTGGGGTTTACCTCCTATGAATGCTGGGCAGCCCTGCAGCCATTCCTTTGCTTTATTGCTGTGGGGATGGTGACTGTATAGACAGGCCGAGATGCCAGCATTTGGGGAACCGCCAGCAAGTTTCCTGTAGTATAAAGCAATCAGAGGAATGATATACAAAGGCAGCGAGAACAAATAATTATGTAAATCATATCAGCCAGAGACACTAACATCTTAAATTCAGAGGCTTCTTGAGTTATTAAATTTTTTTAACCCACCCACAAACCTACTACAGGAGTGATTGTAATCCGAAGAAGTGATTAACACTGAGCCCAGAAAGGGGGAAAAAATAACACCAAGGAGAACTGAAGTCAATCAAACCCGAGCCCGAGCTGCTGTTGCCTTATCAAGCATAAAACAGAGGCCTGTGGGTGGTGAGCGACTCAGCGTCCACGGTGGGTGGCACGTTCCGGCGTCAGCTGTCACTGAGTTGTGTGGCGCCACATCCGTCCCCTTATAGAGCCTTCCTCTGAAAACTGTAACCAACTTGTTATTCTCCAAATCAGACGAGACGACGAAATAGGTCTGCCTTACTGAGGCTATAAGTTTAAAGTGCTGCCTCCTTGTCCACTTGCACATATTTGAGTAAAAACAGGACCCAATTTGAGGGAGGTACATTGAGTGCATTAACTGTCACTGTGACAAAATACCTGAGATAACGAACTTAGCTATTCCCCTTCTAGGTATCTTCCTGAAAGAGTTAAAGACATCATATTACAGGGATCCATGCATGTCCTTATTTATAGCAGCACAATTCGTATTAGCTAAATTCTAGAAGCTGCTATGTATCCATCAACAGAGAAACAGATAAAGAAAATGTGGTGTTTATAGACAGGGGAGTACTACACTGCCATCAGGAAAGATAAACTTGAGTCGTTTGTAGGAAAATGAATGCATCTTGGGACCATAATCTTAGGTGAAATAAATCAGATGCACAAGCTCAAATATCACATGGTTTCTCTTGTATGAGAAACCCCAAGTATAAAGAGCAAAATAAAATGTAGAACATAGAAAGTCGAGAGATAGCGCTTTCTCAAAGGGATGGGGCTCCAGAGGTGGAAGGAAGCGGATAAGAAAAGAGTGAAGGTGCATCCTGTACATGCATCAACTCCACACAAGGAGTGTAAACATTGGGCACTGCAAAAACTGATTAATAAAAAATACATAATTTTTTAAAAGGCAAAAAAGCCTTATTTGGGCCCAGTTTCTTGGCTCTGTCGGTTTGTGGAAAGGTCGAGCAATGCTGTTCACCTCATGGCAGCTAGGGAGCAGAAAGGGACGGGAAGAGGCAAGGTTCCCAACATCCCCTTCAGGACACACCTCCTAGTGACCTGATTTATTCCCATGGGGCCCCAGCTCGTAAAGGTCCCACCACTTCCCCACAGCACCATCAGGCGAAACAGGGCTCTGGGGAAACATAAGATCCACACCGTAACACTGAGCTGAATAATAGACACCAATATATTACTTATCAAAAATAACACACATGATTACCCCATTACCTGCATCTTGTAAATGTGGCCACTAGAAAAGGAATATTACACATATAACATTATATTTATTCTATTTCTAGTGACAGTGCTGCATTTTAATCTCCCTTAAAAATTCTGAAAACACCCAACACATAGTCCACACCCCAAACCAATTAAGTCAGAATCTCTAGGAGTCAAAACTAAGCAGGGTAAGTCCAATGTTTAGCCCAGGTTAAAAAATACTCTTTCCCCGGTAGACCTTTCATGATAACAACTGGTAATATCACAATGCTTGATGTGTTCTCAAGGAGGCCACTGTGTTAACTTGTTTCCTGTTTGTGTCAATCTTGTGAGGTATATAAACTCTTCTCACTAGCTTCTGTGGTGCTGTGATTTATAATAAGAAATACACATTTTGTCTCTGCCTCTGGTTCCTGGCAGCTCTTAAAATCTTTGTGACTGATTTCCTGACCAATGGGAGGGTTAAAAGAATCTTGTGTTCTATTACTGGGTCACTGATCTGGTTCCAGGCACTGAGCTACTAAATGCCTTGAAATTCCTGGGTGAGAGGAACATTTTTCATTCTAATAAGGTGACTCTGGCGGGCTCTTAGATGGGAATGGTCACCAGAAATACAAAGCCATGGTTAGAAGCTTGGAGCTCAGCCTCACCCACTGTCCCCGCTCCAGGAATGGAAAAAGGCCTAGAGATTGAGATAACAGTCAGTCACGGCATTGTGACAAAGCCTCCATAGTCATCTCTAAAATGTGGGTCCAGGTTGCTAAACGTGTTGGGGCACCTGGTGGTACACCCAGAAACTCTGCACCCCTTCCCACACACCTGGCCCTATGTACCATTTGTATGGCCATTCATCTGTACTCTTTGTAATGTCTGCATAAACTGATAAATGTCAGTGTTGCCTGAGCTCTGTGAATGCATGTAGCAAATTCTCCAACCCAGTATAGTGATCGTGGGAACCTCTGCACTGTAGCCAAGTCAGACAGAAATGGGGAACCTGGGAACCTAGGAACCTAATACTTGTGGTGTGGAAATGAAAGGGAAGGACAGTCTTGCGGGTCCGAGCCTTTAACTTGTGGAATCCGTGTTAACTCTAATGAATCATTGAACTGAATCAAATTCTAAAATGCCCAGCTGATGTTAAACAATTGGCTGATGTGGAGGGGAAAACCTCCACTCATTTAGTGATCAGAGTATTCCTTCCTGAGAATATTTGGGAGAAAACAGTTTGATTTTTCCTATACACAGAGGAAACTGAGTAACTTACCCAAGGTTGCAAAGCCAGCAGGGTATGAGGCTGATTTTCTAACCAGTTCTACACCCCTATGGCAAGGTATCCTGTGTCAAAACAAAATTTTCTTGGAGAAGAGAAGAACTTATTTCCACCCTTTACTGAGACTGGAAAAGGGATTTAAAGACCATAATCAAACTATAAGGATCAAATGATCACTTTGGAGATAGCCCTCCAAGTACGGTCCTCAGATCAGCAACACCAGCACCATCTAAGAAATGATGAGAAATACAAATTTCAGTCCCCATCCATACTTACTGAATCAAACACTCTGAGATTAAACCTTAGCAATCGTATTTTACAACCCCTGAGGTCATGGGTCAGCAGACTTGTAAAGAACAAAACAGCAATTATTTTAGGTGCTGCCGACCATATGCTCCAGATGGTCCTGCGGCCTTGCCAGTAAAAATTGCTATAGGCAACATGAAAACAAATGGGCATGACTGTCCTCCAGTCTGACTTTAACTATGGGCACTGAAATCTAAATTTCATGTAATTTTTACATGCAGTGAGTTGCTATTTTTCTTTTGATTTTTTTTTCTACCCTCTAAAAGCACAAAGATAAAAACCATTCTTAGCTTGCCACTACTTGAAACCTGGCATGGAGCAGGATTTGGCCTGCAGCTGTAGCTTACCAACCCTTCTATAGGTGGCTCTGTTGCAGGATAAAGTTTGTATTGAGGCCATTTTCCCATCCTCTTCTCAGTCCCAGAAGTTTATATTTATAATCCCCTGGAAACGTTATTGGAATCCTGGTGAGTTAATTCCAATCTACCACCTCCAGTGCAACCCATGGCAAGAGTAAAGATACTGAGACATATTTAGTTATGGGCAGCCAAGGGGTCCTGGGTCTAGTTCAGATGAGGGTTCATGGAACAAAGACCTCGACCCAGAGCCTAACCCAGAATTTAATAACTCATAAAGAAAGGAGTGGCTCGAGGATGAGTGACAGTGAGAATGGCAGGAATTACATGAGTGATGTGAGCTGAGCTAGCTAGGAGACCAGAAAGCACCTCTGCAATTTGCAGAGAGAAGGCTATGCCCAAGGCCAATCTGGGTAACACAATCCATGTAGCATTTCATGTTTAGGGGTCCTGTGCTTCAGTTCTGATATGCAAACTTTTTCTGCCCTGGGAAAGTCATAGCCTCTTATCTTGAGGTTCAAACTCGGTTGACAGTCCTGGAGCTATTGGCTCTGCCATCCCACTGGGCTCAACCATTTAAAGGGAGATATAGGCAAGGAAACAGCGGCTGCTTGGCTTCAAAGATTACACATCAGCACCTCAGTTAGCCCTACTTACATTGCTTAGAACCAATTGAAGGGAAAAGGAAATAGCTTCGCCAGCTCTGTATGTATTAGTACATGGAGATAAAGCCAGGTTTAGCTAAGGTGGAGGTACTTGCTCTTTATTCAAGGAGAGTCGTTCCAGTGGCCCTCTACAAGTTTGAGAGCCACTTCTGCAAAGAGAAGTCATAAGTCAGAGCTCATGGCCAGAACTGCATAGTACCCTCTGAGGCTTGTCATGGTGAACAGCTGCTAAAGTTCACCACAGTTCAGATCAAGGTTGCTAAGTGCTATGGTTTCTACCTAGATGTCCCCCAAGAGGCTCAAGTGCTCATAGGTGGGGTTTGGGGGAGGGTGAGCAGATTATAGGGGCTTACAGCTGACTTACTGTTGGGAGGTAGGATCTGATCAGAAGAGTTGGGCCACTGCGGGGTTGACCTGGAAGAGTTTATTCCCTCTGTGGCTCCTCCCTTGGTCTCTAGACTTCCAGAACACCATGGTGTGAGCAGCTTTCCTGGACCCAGATGACTACGAACTGAAACATGAGCCAAAATAAACCTCTCCTCCTCTAAATTGTGGATGTCAGGATACCATGCCTAGCAAAGTGGAAAGTGACCAAGACTATAAGGAAAAGGCAACAGCCTCGCTTTAACTATGCTTTCTTAGTGCTAACAAACTAGACTTGGGGACTTAACAGGAAGAGCGATGAGCGTGGCTGCCAGCAGGGAGTACAAGCGCCTTCTAAAAAAGCCAGGGAATAGGATGGTTGCTTCTTTGCTTCCACAGCTGCCTTTGACAAGCTGGGGACAGAGCCTTTCTTCTGGTTCTTGGTTACTGCGGCTGTTAAATAGGAGCAGCCATGATTCATTATTGGGTAAATGAAGATTAAGAAAGGATATGTAGTGCTGGGTGATTTAGAAATCCTAGGGTCCTTCCCTGAGAGACACAGAGATAGGAGATGGATTAGTCTGAATAAACTACAGAGGTGCCTTATAAACTCAAGATGTTTTGCCCATAAAAACCAGCAGGAAGGAAGGATTCTGGCTCATGGGGAAATCAGGGCGGCAGCCATCCCCTCACATCTCATTCTTTGTTCAGCACCTCGGTATTTCCAGGCTGCTGATTGACGAGTCTTTCCTGATTCCATCATTCCATCTAAGGTCAACCTCTATCGTTCTCATTTTCTACTGGTGACTTGACCTCCTCCCAGAATGCACAACTGTAGGAATGTCCACTCCCTTCCAAGCAACCTGACATCTCATAGGCCCCATCCATATACTCCATCGCCACAGCCCAACAAGACTTCTCACTACTGCCTGGCATAGGGACTTTTCCCATAGCCTGAATTTGCCATCACTTTATCTAGCTTGGAACTGAGTCATGGTTATCCCAGCCCCTTGATAAATTCTGATTTATGAAAAGTTCAACACATCTTGAAGTCTGTTCTCAGAAAGTTCATTTTGTTCAAGAAGTTCCCCAGAATATCTCATCTCATAAATATGAGATGGCAGTACTAAGCTAAATAGAGTCAACAATTAATTGTAGGACTTTCTGTGGATGGTGCAATTAAATTTCCCACCTGATAGTAGTAGCAAGCCCCTCTGACATGTGAATAAATGGGGAGAAATTGTTCAAAAGAAAGGAAGCTTGTGTTGTAGTTACTATGTCATCCAAGGTCATGAGACTTTCAACTGGAAATAAATGTAGAAATTTGAAAAAAGCCCAGATTAAGGCCATAAAGTAAACAGAATGAACTCATGATTTTTCACTCTTGATGTGAGACACATTAATTGGCAAACTCAGTTTGAGCCAAATCTCTGTGACTTCTGGCAGTGTAAGACAACCCAGACAACACCATATGAGCTGCTGGCTTCAAAACATAATTTATGGTTTTATGGACTGACTTGTGGATATCAGTTGTACCCAACTGACATAGTTTGGATCTGTAATATCCCCCAAGGACCCCACATATTTAAAAGTTTAATTCTCAGGGTGGCATTATTTGGAGGGGCAGAACCTTTAGAAGTGATGCTTAGTGGGAAGACGTTAAGTCATTAAGAGTATGCCCTGAAGGGAATTATTGTATCTTTCTTTGACTCTGTCTCTCTGTCTCTTTGTCTGTCTCTCTCTCTTTCTCTGTCTCTGTCTCTGTCTCTCCTCTCTCTCCATCTCTGTCTCTCTGTCTGTCTGTCTCTCTCTCTCTGTCTCTCTCTGTCTCTCTCTCTCTAAGTCTTTCTCTCTTTTTCCTGGCCATGACCTGAGAAGTTCTGCTTTACTCCATACCCTTGCCATGATGTGTTGCCCTACCACCGGCCCAAAATGATGAGGCAGTAGACTATGAACTGAACCCTCCAAAATCATCAGTCAAAATAAACATATTTCTTTTCTTAAGCTGATTATCTCCAAAGCTTGAAGGAGTACATAAAATAAACTACCTGTATATCTAGGTGTGTATACACTGGGTCTATATGATAATAAGCTAAAGGGTCTGTGGGCCAATGACTTCTTTGAGACCTCTGCATCTGCAACTGACATGGTGCCACACAGTGAAACTGAGAGGACTTAGTGATGCCATATTCATGTTAAAGGACTTAAGGATGCCAGAGAGTGCAGAACATAGCAATGCCCGCAAGAACCACTGATTCATGGTGCATCTGTCCCTTGTAAAAGCCACTTTTAAGACAAAGGTGAAGGAGTAAAATCTACTACAAAACACAGCAGATACAGACAGACACACCTCATGCATGCGCTGTGTAAGGCACAGGAAAAAGATTAAATTTAGGCTAGGCTTTATATGCATTAATTTTAAGAGCTTGTAAATAAAAAATACAGAAACACCCTACAAGCTGAAGAACTCTTTCATCTAGGGCATAATTGCTCCCTGGTTTATCTTTCATGGAAATCTAAACTTTCTTACTTTAAGTGTTTGTGCAAAGTGGGGGCACATTATAACTAGATGAATTTCAATATAGAGCAGAGTGGATCCCCTGAGAGGTACATTTAAATTCCAGTATGATACTGCCCAAAATCCAGGTATTATCCCTAACTGCATCCAAGGGATTTGACTCTACTAGTGATCTTACATACACAAGTAAGTCTAAGGTTTAACCACAGCGGGGACTCATGTGGGCTACCTGTCCTCCCTTCCCTTCTGTTAGTGAAGGGTTTTTTCCCCCTTCTGGTCCTGGTTCTTACTGAACACGGGCCCCGAAGGATGCTCTGAAGATCATTAATTGAAAAGCCTTCTTACTCTCACTGTCTGCATCTGTTCAAATTCCAGTCTTAACTGTTTAATCTCTATCTGCAATTCAGATTCTGTCAGCAGATTTCTATCCCCCTTGCTATTTCTGCTTTCATGTGCCCCTTTCCACGGGTTGAAGAAATGGAGGGGACTTGAGATGAGCAATGGGAATGCAACCTGTTAGATCACCTGTCTTGGTGGATTGGGGTGGGGGGGTTCATAAATGCTTTCTGAAATATATCTTATGCCATGCACTATGACAGTTGAATGCCCGACAAAAACCACCTTCCAGGCAGGTGCTACTTTGAAGAGCATTAATCTCTGCTGATGGCCTGACAAGCCCTATAAGGTATCTCCAGAGACACAGGACCACAACCACAACTCCATCTATAAAACATGACCAGCGATAGGGCACCATGACCACACGACTCATCATTCAGTTGTTGAATTTTCACACACTAACAAATGCAAGCTCCAGCAATTTGCCCACTGATTTCTGCCACAACAGAGCCAAGTCATCTCTGTTCTACCTGTCTGCTCATCTTCAGGCTCTGGGGCCATTTTAGACCACCTGTGTCTGCAAACTCCTTCCCTCAGAGCTTCTGCTCCAGTGATTCCTTCATTTCTTTGTCCACCTCTTCCCATCCCAGCTTCCTGTCCTGTCCTTTATCACTATGAATTGCCCAGATGACAAATTCTGTTCCTACCTTTTCCCATGGATGAACTTACAGACCCACAGAGGAAATGATGGTCCACTGCCACCTGGGACATTGCACAGTTTCTGCCATCATCATTCCTGCTGTCATTTAGTAGCTGTGAACAGTGTGGTACCAAAACCATGATACTCTGGAAGACTTTCTTGCTCCCCTCCATCACACTGCAGTGCTGCCAATGGAGAGTGGGGTGCCTGCACCAGCACAGGGGCTTTCAAAATGAAGTCTATGCAAGCATCACGTGGAGGGTGTGTTCAACTGAAGACTGCTGCCCCCCGCCTCAGTACATCTGGGGTGAATTTTCATCTCTTCTAATTCTCTTGGTGACTATGATGAAGCTGGTCCAGGGATCACACTTTGAGAACCACTAACTTAATGGATAAACCCAAGATCTGCAGCCAGAATACAGAGAGCTGGATCTCTAGTATTGCTTAACACTTCTGTGGCCTTGCACGAGTTACTTAACCTTTCTGAGCCTCCTCTCCTCATTGGTACAAGAAAGAGGACAACCCCATGCAATCTCATGGAGTTATCATAAGGATAAAATGGGATAATGTAGGTAAAGCCCTAAGAATGGGATTTGGCCAGGTAAGCTTCAATTAGCAATCAGTGTGGCTCTTTTCCCAGCCAATGGCAAATTTCTCAAGCAAGGGCCCAGAGCCCTTTAAGTCACCATCAGTCTCAGAGTGGAAGTCTGCATCTTAACAAGGTACCTAGAGAGGCATGGAGGCTTAGAAGTTGAAGACCTTTTTCCTCCAGGGT
The DNA here is from genome assembly GCA_004365215.1 of Cuniculus paca. Lineage (NCBI taxonomy): Eukaryota > Metazoa > Chordata > Mammalia > Rodentia > Cuniculidae > Cuniculus > Cuniculus paca. Next base: position 18,861 of record RJWT010012764.1, read on the forward strand.
AGCAGAAATGACTTTGGTCCAAGGCTACATATTCACTGGTGGTCAGCAGTGAGGAGTCTCGCTGGCTCTCTTGTATTTTGAGCATTATATTAAATGTTTATCCACATAAATAGGTTAGTACCAGAAAAACAGAACAATTTTAATTCTCTTTCCTTTCCCATCAAGGAATCCCAGTTTTCAAATCCAGTTAGAGTTCACTTTAATCACTGTAGGTTATATACACAGTGGTCCACAACTCAATGGCAGGGAAATTCTATCCAAAAGAATGAAGAAAACACACAAACTGACTCTTGGTTAGTTTTCTCTCGTTGCTGAGACAAAATACCTGACACCCAAAATGAAGGAAGGAGAGGTTTATTTAGCGCATTGTTTGTGGAGGTTTCAGTCCATAATCAACTGGCTTCAAGGTGGCATGGCACCAGGGCAACACTTCAAGCAGCAGCCAGCAAAAGCAGCCAGAGCAAAAGTGGGGAGAACAAGCCTCTTCTCCTTCCTTATATTGTAAGCAGGCAACCCCTCTCCCCATCCCCAGGGTGGGTGTAGCACTCACCACCTCTGTGCCTCCTCTTGCACAAGCTGAGGATATTTACAAAATAAGGATCCTGGGTCCCTGCTGAGTCTTAGTTAAATTTCTAAACTTCTCAAGTTGACACAATGTATCAATCATAACACTGACTGTACCCCTTTTCCTTCCAATAACCCTTTCCTTAAGCTTCTTCCTCACCTGCCCCATCCATCCCCTCCTATGCACAACCTTTTTGTTCCTCTGCCTCAGCATCTGTCTTCCCTGAAAGTGTGAAATTCAGATAATTCACAGGGGCAACTCAGACCACGAACACTCTCCTGCTTGGTCCTAGGTATAAATGCCAAGGGACAGGCTTCTGGGCATTCCAATACCATTTCTAGCCCAAGTGATCTCATCTACAGAAACAGATCCAAATGTATGGGCAGCCAGTTCTCTTGGACCATGCCTAGCTCATACATAGCTCTGGTACACCCTAAGAGAATGAGTCTCATCTGTGTTTTGTTTTGTTTTGTTTTGTTTTGTTTTGTTTTGTTTTGTTTTGTTATTGCTATAATAGAATATGTTAGACTGGGTGACTTATAAAGAAAAGAGATTCATGTTGGCTCAGAGTTGTGAAAGCTGAGAAGTTCAAGATGGAGCAACTGTACCTAGTGAAGGCCTCGTGCTGCTTCATATATGGTGGAAAGATAAAAGACAAGCTGTGCAAGAAAAAAGGGGAGGAGACAAGGTCACTACCATGCGTTACAGCAACCTGCTCTTGTGATAACTGACCAGTCCCTAGAGAGCAAGAACTCATGAGATGGCATTAGTCCCTTCATGAGGGCAGATCACTCATAACTCAAATACCTCTTTGGTGTCCCACTACCATCCCTCAATACTATGACACTGGGGACCTTGCCCCAACATGAGTTTTGGTGGGGCCAAACCATGTTCAAACCACAATGGGCACTTTCTGGCAGGAAATGTTCTTCGTTTGGAGTCCTTTCCAATAGGAAAAAATGACTTGGAGGTGGGCAGTGTGTTGGGACACCATGCCAGGAAGCAGCAGTGAGAGGGAAGAGAGGGACTCAGTGCAGAAAGAAAAATCAGCAAGTGCTGCATTCAGGAGTAGACCAGAATGGGGATACAGGGCTCCATCCCAGGGAACCTAGTGTTACCTCAGATCTGTTCTACTCAGGTTGGGGGGCTCTGTGGCCCAGGACTTCCTCCAGAAATTAACATCCCCACACACTCCACTTGTTCCATCAATTATGCAACAGAATCCAGTGCTAAGGCCCTGAGGATCCCTCTGAGATGATGCAGCCAGGTGTGCAGTGCTCAGATTCCAAAAAAACCTAGAGGTTCTGCAGGATAACCGTAAAATGGTCCAAAATGTGCAAGAGCCTGAGTTTGAATTCTACACTTGAAAAACAAACAAAAGACCTGGGAGCTGGAGAGGCTACCAAATCAGGACACTATAAACAATTTTAAAAATTACAATTGAACTTGCGTTGAGCCTGGAGCTTCGACCCACATTACCCACAGTTCAAGGAAGCCTTGATGTAACCTTTAGGGTCCAGAGGGATCAGTCTGCAGCCACATACGCCTAAGGCCCCTGCACAAGCTCATTGTTTTGATTTTTTTTTTTTGCAATATACCTGATGATACCATCAGGGATAAGTAAAATCAAACAAAATACAACAAACTAAAACAGTAGAAACAAAACAAAACAAACAAAGCAGAACAATGTAAGCAGTACAGAATTTCAAGATACTAGCAAAACAGCATTGGCTACTATAATATTTGTTATCTTCAGAATAGTTGCCTACACCTTCAGACATTACAATCAAACCACGCAGAATAAAGTAAAATCAATCAAAACAAACAATGAAAGCCATACAGGGTTTCTAAACCAGATAATTGGACATCCTCGATGGCTGCAATTATGTATTTTGTTATCTTTAAAGTAGCTGTCCATGCCATCAAGTATAATAAAATCAAACAAATCAGAATAAAATGAAACTAATCAGAACTATGAATACAATCTGAATTTCAAATCATGATAATAGATTAATAGTGGTCATTTCCTTCCCTTTTTAGATAATTCCTCCCCTTTGACTTTCCCAATATGTATTGTGCATTTGGATCCCACTAACACCTTTAGTTTGTTACGCTGTGGAAACAACATAAAATTCACCCCTGTGACTCGGATCCATTACATCCATGAGCACTATTACCAGTTGCCTCTATCTACCTACAAGAGCCTTGAGGTTATCTTCCTTTATAGCTGAGTAGGTTTCCACCCCATGAAATCCCATGTCTTTCTTATCCATTCTGCAATTAATGGGCAGGCTACCCCTATTATTTTTTCTGGCTCCCTGTCACATAGGGCATTGTTCGCTCTCCTTTGACTTTCAGACTGAATTTTCTTTCTAGCTAAATGTGTTTGTTGCATAGAGCATATTGATGGATCCTGTCTCCTGATCCACTATGCCTCTCTTTCTTTCTATTAGTGCCTTAAGGCCCTCTTGCACTGTATTGTCTCTGCCATGCTATTTTCCTGCCATTGGCTCCCTATTTTTCCTCTCCATTCAATCGACTGGCCCCACTTGATGATCCCCCTCTGACATTGTTCCTGAGACCGTGGTCTTTTTTTTTTCTCTCTCTAAAATGTCCTTTAGTAATCTTTGTAGGGTTGGTTTGGTGGTCATGAATTCCTTGAGTTGTTCTTTGTCATGGAAGTATCTTGTTTCTCCATTAATTTTGAAGGAAAGTTTTGCAGGGTACATCAGTCTGGGTTGGAAGTTGTTTTCTTTCAGGACTTGCATTACTTCACTCCAGCCTCTTC
>RJWT010012765.1:0-22245 GCA_004365215.1 Cuniculus paca
GGTAGGTGTCATTTTTGCTTTGGCCTTCCACCATGTTAGACCACCACCATAATATCCAGTAATTTAGACTAGGCAGAAACCTTTCAAAATTTATACCCTTGGTCAAAATTTCCTCTCTATAATGACTAAGCACAAAAAAGTAATTATTTTATATTGTTCTATTTTTAAAATCAAGTAAATGTGTTTTGCATATATTATGAAAATCAAGTAAATATATGAAGCCCATAGACTCTACTTCATCAAGATAAACATTACATAATTACTTTAAAAAGTTCCATAACTATCAGTAATTCAGTGCTACACATCTAATGTGAGGATAATTAGCTTGTTCTGTGTACTGTGGATGGAGCCTTTCCTGACCCATAAGATATCCAACTGTCCATCTAGATGACAGATACAATCAACTTGCTCTGGATTTAGCTGTAAGTACAGTACATGGAATGATGTAAAATGTGCCTTCACAAATCTCAGTAACTGAACAGGTGCATATTTTATTATAGGAATAATGTCATTAAAATAATCAATGAAGAGTATAGAAGTGCTTATACTCACCATTGTTATTATCTATGTAAATTGGCTTACCAGCAACATTTCCAGATACATTACTTCCTTTATCTTGAAATTCTTTTTGTCCTTGGCTTTCAGTATACAACACATTTTTCTCTTTTATGTTTGGCTGTCTCCTTTATGTTTCCTTTGATTATAATTTAGAAGCACACACATGTCCCAACGTTGCAGTATCCCAGGATTCAGCTGTCTGACCCTTTTGTCCACTCCTTGGGTGAAATCACGTGGTCTAAAGTCTTCAGAAATTTGTGTACTTAACATGCTAGATTTAAACCTTCAACATGCACCCTCTGTTATAATTACGCATATACCCAATTAAACTGGCATATCTTTTTAATTGTTAGACTTTAATTTGAACTCTTAATCTTCCTGAGACTCTAAAACCTGGAACTCCTACAATCTTTCCTGTTTTATAAATAGCCCCTCATTAAAACTGTTTCTCAGGCCTAAACTAAGTATATCATTTGTGTCTTACCACTTCCTTTCATAGCCCTGTGCAACCCATCAGGCATGTGCTTTTGAAATATCCCCAGGACTGAGCCCTATTACACTCTCACTAACATTGTTTATTCCTTGAATTGGTGCAATAGTCACCTGCCTGGCCTTTTTTGTTTCTGCTTAAAACTCCCCATATATTCCTAAAGTACAGTCCAAGTGATCTTTTAAAAACAGATGTCAGACAGTGTCATGTGTCTGCCTCAAAATCCTCAAAAGTTTTTAATTTTTCTAAGAATAAAGCTCAAAAAATCTATACCTGTGATGCACAACATAGTAATTACTAGCCACACACAAGTACTAAGAACTTGAAGTGTGCATTATATACATTGAAACGTGTGAAATCCTAGTAAAAGAATGTGTATGAAGCACAATTTTTCACATTGACTATATGTTCGATAATGTTATTTTTTGCTTATCTTTAATGAAATGTATTACCAAAATCTATTGTATCCAATAATATTCGTTTATTCAAGGTGACTATTAAACCTTTTAAATTATGCATGTTGCTCACCCTGCATTACTGTACCCACAATTACTCCCAATTCTTGTGCTTGTAGCCTTTGTTATTACTCTGCTCTGGCCACATCAGCCTCCTTGCTGCTCTTCAAATGCTTGAAATCTGCTATTGAGGGTCTTTGAACTACTCACAGTCTATCTGCTTCCTGCACAGAATGAATTTGCTTTCTATGTATGCATTACACATCCTATTCAGTTCTTCACATATTTGTTGATATATCACTTTTTCACTAAGGGCTTCCAAGCCTAGCTTATTTAAAACTGAAATCTCCATGATTAATAATGATTGTCTGTACTATATGGAAATAATTTCAGAGGTTGTTTTTCTAAACATATTTGTAGAAAAAAAGTATGAGAATAGGAATTCAAAATGAATATAGTGCATAAAAATATTGTCATCTTAATCATTTAAGAGTTAAAGGCTTATTCTTGAGAATTAAGAATTATTAACATGTTCACATATGTATCTATGTGTGTGTCTGCCTATTTAAGTTAGGGTTTCTCAAATTCAGCACTACTGGTATTTTAAATTGGATAATTCTTTGTTGTGCAAGGTTGTTCTGTACCTTGTAGAATATGTCACACTCTATCACTGACCTCTGCCTACTACATAGAGTTGGTGCCTCTTTTGTGACAATCAAAATGTGTGCTCACATTGGTAACTTTCCTCTAGTGGACTAAGTTTTCTTGACTGAAATAGACACAAATGGTCCATTTATTTGCATTTATAAGTCAGTTGGAGGGTACATAGACCTTTATACTTAAATCTTTGAAGATATACTTGAGAACAAAAGCATTTTTCTCATAAAAATAGAGAAATCGATTTCAATTTCAGACATTTAACATTGCTGTAATTGCAGAGTAGAATATAGGGTTTACTTTTCAATTTGATCCAGTCATTTAATTTATTTCTTTATTTTTCTTTACTCAGTACCCAACCAGAATCATGCTTTGTTGTAATTTTCTTGATTCTCTTTTAACTTGAAAAGTTTCTCAGTTTGTTTCAGATTATGAATTTTAATAGCTATACTGACATTAAATAATTTTAGCATACAATAAAATAATAACTTACAATAAGAATAAAAACTCTTCATGATAATGTAATATACTTTCAAGAGTCTAGTTTTTATAACTTCAATAGCAGCACAGTAACAGTGAATCACATGATTTTGGTGGTATCACTGATGGTGAAATTTTTACTTTGCTTTCAGTTTTGGTTATTGAAAGCACTTAAAAATTAAATTACATGGTTTGTGATTAATGTACTAGTAACTTCAAAAGCAAAATATATACCTAATTACAAATGAATAAATTAATAATGATCCAAAATATTTTAAGTTTGTAGTTTATGTTTTGTTGAAAAACCAATGCTTACACTACTTTCTTTTAGCCTCTGAATTACTACTTAATATGCTCTCTAACCTTAGACATATAATTATGTATTTACAATAATTTTATGATTTATAACATAATGCTTAATTATAATTTAGTAGTCCACAACTGAATGCTTACTTTATAATATTGACTATTAAAGATAAAATCTTAAATTGTTCATAGCCAGATTTTGAAGGGAATAGGTTTATAGAAATTAAAGCATCATGAGTTCAGAATATATTTTTTCTTATAGCAATTTAATAATTGAAAAATATTCTTACTTTTCTAATAGTTTAGAAAGCAGGGTTCCATAAGTTCAAGTCTTAAGAACTATGGTTCACTCTAGAATTCTTTTCAAATGAATTAGAAAATTTCCAAAGCCTATGATACTGAATTTTTAATGAATGTTAAGCTCTGAATATTTCAGAATTACTCATGTTTTACATGTTTTTAAGCTGAATAACATTTTACATGTAAGATTTTTTCCCTTAATATATAATATGTCTAAGAAATACTTAAGTTTTTCCTGGACAAATAATAATGTAGGAATTACAAAACTAAGTTTATAATTTTGGATTAATTATGATGAATAACACATCAGAAATTTGACACATTTTTGTGCATCAAAGTTTTTAAATTGAAAAACCAAGGTATAACAAGTTATAAAGGATATGTTGAAGTTTTAGTGTACTAAAATTTACAAGTTATCACACATTTTGCTGAAATGTTGATTAGAAAGTAATATCTGTTAGGTGTATGACCATTAAAACACAAATGGACAAAGTAGCAATGGAAATGGCTCCAAAGGTTATTGCATAATTGTAGGGTTTTGAGCATTGACTCTAATTAGGTCAGAATGAAAGCAAGAGAAGACATAGTTAAATGAGCACTTCGGGGTTCTTTAGTTTTGCTTCAAATAAGGTCCTCTAAATACACTTTCGGAGCAATGGTCCGAAAAAGGGTGAATATATTGCTATGAATGTATTTCACTTTATGTTAAAAGAAGAGGTGTCTCAAAAAGAATTGAGGTACAATTAATCAAGAAATGTCTTTTCAAGTTCCTTATTTATATGATAAAGAATGAAAGGGCCCTAGAGACCCTATTCTTAATTAATGGGTTCTTAATATATTATTATGTAAAGTCATTATTATTTTCAATATTATCTAATCAAACTGAACTCTGTTTGATAAAAGAAAATACAAAACTCTCTTTAGTTTGGGATATTGTAAGTAGAACAAAAACCTATTTGAAAGACAAGTGAGATTTTTTACCTATATGAACTTGTGAGCCATTAAAGAATTGGTTCAAGTTAAATATCCAAAGATTTAGAAAAGGGGGCCTATTTATACTTTCGTAAATTTGAACAAAAGAAATTTGAAAGTTAGCATGCCATTACACTTTAAATAGAGTATAAAACTAAATATTGTGATAATTTGAGGAGTAAATATTGTTCAATTTCTCATAATCTTGTGCAAATATGTGCTTATGAAACTGTGCTTTTTTGGACAAATTTTTTTTAGATTTACAAGACATAGGATACATACTAATATCACAATTGTGAAATATTTCATTTTACTCTTATAAAGAAAATATAGATATATTAAGGAAAATTTGCTAAGCACACTAGCGGTTATAATAAAGAACAGAAAACTCACGGTCTCACAACTCTAATCAAATAATCACCCCTAGTACTCCAATCATTCAGAGAAAGTTTCCATAGCATACACATTATACATTTACACAATTTGCTCACATTTCATACAGTTTTTTTAAAATTTTGTATTATTTTGCATTTTACCATCACTAAAATGAATTGTGAAATATATTCACATCCAAAGTTATACAACTTTCCTTTTCAGATAAGTATATACATGTCTACATGGGATAAAGTAAGTCACAAGAAATCTCTGGCAAAATTTAGGAAAAGAACTTATTTCTTGTCAAATAGAAATGATTTCATATCTGGGCGATTAAATTTGGTACCTGTGCAATAAAACAACTAGAAAAGTAACAGCTTTTAAAAAAGTGCAGAAAGATTTGCTTGACAGTTTATGAATTACAGTGCAGGTATATAAAGAAAAATATATTTTAAAAAATCTGTTTAAAAAAATCTGGAGATAAACATGAAAAATGATCACTTTTCGTTTACAAAACACATATACTATAAGAAAAATGACATCTTAAGAAACAGTTTATCTAAAAAATAATAGAGGCATTCCTAAATCTTGTGTAATTGATGATGGTGTTATGAGTAACAGTAATTACCTAAATAAAACCAACAGGACAATAATAAAAAAAGAGGAAACTCTTAATTGGGGGATTGAAAGTGTGAGATGTTAGTATTTCTAGGCAGAAATATTTCACAGGTCTTTGAAAGTAAGTTTACATAATATCATTTTATTCTAATCTCTAATTTTAATAATTTTGAATCAATGCATAATCAACTTTCCAGTTGTTCAAATAAGATGCTGATGCATTCTATGAAGAAATCTAAATATAAAATTGCCAGGTTATTATATTGTTAATGGGTACCACTGAATAATTCAACACCAGTAATTATAAGGAATAAAAATTCAACCTATATTTTTGCATTATATTTCAAGATGGTGATTTACTTCTAATAATCAAAATAAGCAGTACATTTTTTAAATTTTTGAATTTTTTTAAAAAACCTGTTTTTGCTTCATTCATTGTGTCAGGAAAATAAGAGACAAAGAGTGGGGCAGTTGAAAAACTAAACTGGACCTTAATATTTATCAGGTGTTTAAGCCTCCGCATTCTCAGTTTCAGAAACAGGATAGGGATTTAACACTGATTCAATTTCCTGTTATATATATAGAAACTGGAAAGTGAAAGAAAAGCCTTTGGACTAGAGATGACAGAGCTCTTAGACATCATCACGTCTTTCTGAATTCTTCTTTCTGTTGTTTCCTTTTATTTTAGACTAGAGTCAAGTTTAAAGGTGAAGAGGAAGAGGAAGCTATATTGTGGTAAAAATTGACTAACTTGTCATTTTAAAGAAATTTGCCAAAAACAAAAGGAATTTTTAAGGTAGTATTTACAGCTCCTTGGATGGTTCATCCGTTCAACTTTACTATTGCATGGGTAATATTTTTTTTTCTTTACAAGAGTCATTAATGTCTTTGTGAAGAGAGTTTAGAGGAAACAAATAAAGCACATTTTAATAAAGAAAAAGGTAATAGTCACAAGCTGTTTTATGCTTACTTACCTGATAAGCCCCCACAGGATTTGATCAATATTTATTTTTTGAAGGGAGTCTATCTAGGTCTAGAGTATGTGAAGAGAATTTTAGATGAAAATATACAGTACTTGGATTTGAATCAAAATATTAAACTTAATTTTGAACTTTTATGTTGAAGAAATACAGAATTATTTTACAGGTTTTATATTGTTTAGTTTGATAGAGGCACTGTAACAAAATATAGCAAACTGGATGACTTAAACAGTAGAAATTTACAACTTACACTTTGGGGCTAAAAAGTTAATATCAAGAGATTCTCAGAGCAGTGAGGGAGAATCTGTTCCATGACTGTCTTCTATTTGTTTTTTTGCAGCTGTTGAGATCTCTGGCATTTTCTCTCACTTGGAAGTATTACTCTGACCTCTGCTTTCTTGTGCATATGTTTCTCCCCCATAGGTGTTTATATATTTTCTTTTATCCATCAGGACAGTCATATTACCTTAGATCTCATCTTGATAACTTCAGTTTAACTTGATCATGCAAATAATTTATTTCTAAATAAAATCACGTATTAGTCAATTTTCCCATTGCTGGGACAAAATACCTGATTTCCACATTTTAAAGAACTTTAGGACCGGGGATATAGCTCAGCAGCACAGCACCTGCCTGGCAAGTGTAAGGTGGTGCATTTGATTCCCAGTACCAAAAGAACTTTAACTTCCCTCAAAGTTTCAGAGGTTTCAGTCCACAGTGGTCTAGGTCCAAGGCACAAACCTTAGGGCAGAATTGCATAGTAGCACAAAGCTTCTCAATTTGTTGCAGCAAAGTAGAGCACAGAGGAAGAGTGGCAGAGAGAAGGGAGCTAAGAAGCAAACAGTCTCCAAGGTCTTGCCCCCATGACTCACTCAAACACACTTAGGCAGGTGCCTTATTAATCTTCTAGACATTTCTTAACCCATCTATACATTTGACAATCATGATTAATGACACAATATACCCTTTATCAACTTGACACTCAAACATATCTCCTTAATCTTCCAGAAAATAACAAAATTTTAATTTCACCTACCATGATGTAACTATCCTGCATACATCCAAAATTGAAATAATTCCTTCCCAAATTCTCAACAGTTACAACGTTGCTCAAAATTCCAAGTCAGTCTGGGCAAAAGTCAAAAACAAGTTGTGTAGTGTCCATGCACAGTGGCAGTAGGTAAACCATTCCATTTTAAAAAGGAAAAATACAGAATAGAAAAGAATAAGACCAAAGCAAGAATGCAAACTAATAAAGCAAACAATAAATCCTGTAGTTCCATGTCTAGCATCTGGGGCACATTGTGGTGAGATGTGAGTTCCAGTTCGCCCAGGCAGCACTACCCTTTGTGTCCCTGCTGGTTGCAGCTCCCAGGCTCTCTCTATAAGACTGGCTCTGCTTGCATTCTATGACTTTTCTTTGTAGACATTCTATATTCTTCATGTTTCCACTATACCTTCAGCTTCATTCCTGCAGCTTCACACACCCATCTTTCATCAGCTCCTGACTGGGACTCAAACCCTGCCACACATTTTTGTGAGCACTCCCCAGCTTTCTTTTCAAATCTGTGTGGAAGTTTTTCTCACCCAAAACTCTTGTGCTCTGCATGCCTGACATACTAGCATCACATGAACAACACTAAGGTCTGCCGTTGGTTGGAAAGGTAGCTGCTTTTACTTGGAACGTAAATGCAGAGGCCTCTCAGTGCCTGTATAGATGACTGAGCATAGTAAAATGAAGGCCAGTGGTAAATTTCCCTAGGCTATCATTCTTGAGCAAGGACCCAGGTGCTTGATTCTCAAATAAAATATTTATTTTTTGTATCCTTGAATCTAGGAAAGGTGGAGTCTTGCTGATTTCCGAGATGTCCTCAAAAAATGTTTCTATTTCTTTTTAATGGCAATAATTTCTTCAAAAACAACAATTTCTTTTGATTCAACTTCCCATTTTTTTTTTTTGGTTTTTTGGACCAAAAATTTAAATTTTCAAAATGTTTTTGACCTGAGTTTTTCTCCTAATTCTCAATATAAATCTAGCTAAATGTAGCCAGTAGTACTCATGCTGAATCCTGAAAATTGGGCTGCCTTGTAATATCCTCTGAAAGATTAACTAGTCTGCCACCTTTAAATTTATCATCAGACAATTTCTTAGGACTTGGAAAAAATGTAGATAAAATTTTTGCCAGACTGTAACATGCACGGTCTCTAATCTAATTTCCAGTAAAGTCCTGAGTCCCACTGACACTTCATTTCCCTGTCTCCTAGTGTTTCCATTCTTAGTGTTTCTATGAGAAGTCTGATCTTCTGAGTCTTAGGTGAAAATCACCCATTGAGTTCTACTTAGAGCATCTCTAGTATGCACCAACAAAACCTTCAAAGTCCTCCAACCAACCAAATCTATAGATTTCTGAACCAAACCAACTAGGTATAGCTATAGCAAAGAGCCTATTATTCATACGAAATTCCTGCATTAATTAACTTTCTTGTTTCTGAAAAAGAAAAAAAATAAAAGCACCCAGCAAGCACAATTTAATGAATGAGAGGCTTATCTGGCTCAAAGTTTCAGAGGTTTCAGCCCACAGTTGGCTAGCTCCAAGGTAGGAATGTTGTAGAGGAAGGTGTTTACTTATGGTGACCTAAAAGTCACATGCTGCTTATTTCATGAAGCTTACTTCAAGGCTGCTTACTTCATGGTAATCTAGAAGCACAGCACAGGGGAAGAGTGCTGGACAGGAAGGGGACAGGAAACCTAGTCCACAATGTCATGCTCTCATGACTCACACAAACACACCCTGAAGCATACTTTAATGATCTGCTAGACATCTCTTAATCCAAGCAAGTTGAAATTCGCAATTAACATTCGCGGATCATATTCACAGATATTGGTAATTAGAATTTTAATATATTTTGGAAGAACTCTATTCTACACATAGCAGATATTGATACATCAAAGATTCTCATTAAATTTCTGGTCAAGTTTTTCTGAGTTTACAATTTGAGAACTCCTCTCTTTCCTTGTCACCAAATATTAAATTCATTGTGTGTCTTAGTGGTGGTGTCATTATTGCTGCATTGTCCTTAATTGATTTGCATTAAGGACTATGGTCATTTTGATTTTGGGGAAAGAGGCAGAAATCAGAGAGTATCAGATCCACTAAATAAGGTGTGTGGTCATACCCCTCCATGTTTTGGGAACCTGACCTTTGAATGGCCTCAGTGACAGAATGTACTTTGTTTCTGACTACACCTTGTAAAGACACTCATCATAAAAGATTTCCAGAACTGCTTCAGAAAATGACAATAATGATGAAACAATTATGTTTGAAGTGAGGAGTAAAATGTTTGAGGAGGATTAATGGCACTATGTCTTTCACTATAGTAATTTTTAAAATTTAAATATTCATTACCTATTTCTGTCATTCCTCCTATTAGTGGGTACATTGTCTTAAATTAAACAAGCCACGTTTGTTTAGATTGAAAAGCACAATACATAGAAGTGACAACTTATAAAATGTCAAATTTAATACTCTGTAGAATTCAAGTCTTTTTTCTTTCTCTACACACACACACTATACCAATTCTCATGTTCACAATAGTTAAATTACTTAAAGTTTGAACATTGCCTTGCCTTAGCAGTCACTTCCTGTTCCACAAGTTTCAAGATCAGCCAGTGGCGATGACTTCGGGCTTCCCAGGTTTTTCTTGAGAACCCACAAAACCCTGTAGAAGTGCAGCTTCTTTGTCATAGCTGCAAGGCCCTAACATGAACATCTCATGCTCCAGAATATTTTGTCAGTTTTCTACATGTCAACATACATAGTAACACTAAAAATAACGAATTAGTATTCTAGAAGCATTAAAGAATTGCTGAGTTGGGATGTGGAAGTGAGATGAAGATCAAATAATCACAGACGACCAGAAGAACATCCTGAAGGATGTGATGTTAGAGCAACGACAAATGTCAAGATTCAGACTATACTCTAGAGTTGAAATTGATGTGGATGTGTAGGGTGAAGGAAGGCATCGAGCTGGGGCACAGGGGGCATGAAGAGGGAAGCCTGAGTGTTTTACTCCATGAATACTGATAGTTCTGTTTACTGAGTTGAGGAATGTGGTTGAAACAAATTTAAGTGAAAATCAAGAGGCTAAGAATTTTTAAAATATCGTGAAATGTTTTTTCATATATTCAGAGCATTAACGGCCTAAATGAAGACAGAATGCCTGAAAGTCATGAAGTTAAAAACTGACAGTTGCAGGTTTACTTACTGCCCATTCAAAGGCATCCCATAAAACATATAAAATTACTCAAAAATTATTTAGGAAAAAAAATTCCTGGGAGGAGTGAGAAGACATGATTTCTACCTAAAAATAATCAATGGCTGGTATTTCTAATGCACAGAAACTACCCAAATGAGAATAAAATAAAGTTACATTTGGAAAAACCCATGAAATGAAAAGCAATTGTTCAAAAATATCAAATTCCCAATCAAAAGGGTCCATAAGCAAAGGAAAATGCTATATAAATCTTTGTGACATTTGGAAAATAGGTAATTTCTTCATATATTACTTCATACATACTTAAAAGAACATGAATTACTATTGATTTTGGAGATGACTTTATTGCTGTTTTTGAAAATTTAAGAGTTCATCATGTGATCAAAGTTCTATGTATCACCTATCCAGAAATAACTACCACTAAATGTGAGTGTATTTGTACAAAAGTCAGTTATTTAAACAGCAGTTGAAGCGACTGAAAACAACTCAAAAAAGATATCTGCACAAGAAAGTGAACAATGTTAAATTTTAAAAAATTGAGAAGAAAGAATATGAAAGAAAAAGAGAAGGACATAAGGGGACAAAGAAAAAAGGAAGTAGAAAGGAAAAGAAAAGGAAGTCTATTCATACAGAACAGAAAGAAAAAGAGGCATAACATGTTGAAATATTGCATTGTTATAAAGAATCAAATAAATCTAGGCATATTAAACTTGAGAGAAACTCATATTTTTATAGAAAGCATTTACTACATATTAGTCACTTTTCATTTAACTAACACCGGGTAGATAGAACATTCTTTTGCAGTGTCTTGCTAGTTATACCATATGTTTATTTGTAGTAGGATATTTGAAAGAAATATATGTATAGTGATTCTCCCAACACATTAGACCACAGCAGACCATGCAGACCAAAGGAAGAATGGCCCAGGGTCTCACACAATTATGTTTCCTTTCTGTCCTTCATGAACTTCATGAAGGAAGTACCTCAAAGAAACAAACATATATCTCAAATAAAACCAAAAAACGTTTAATCTTCACTTCATCTAAAGGAATACACATTCTTCATAGCTTTTCAAGGACACTAAGTAAAATTTCATTCTTTCCCAAAACAGGGTTTGTTAATACTTACAAATCCTTGTTATAAATTAATCGTGTCCCTCAGTAGAAGATTGAAAAGCAAATAAAAAAAAACTTTGAAGGACACTATGTAAGCTGTATAATTTGTTGTGATTCTCTGATGGATTCTGCAAGAAGAGAGGTTACAAATAAATGTCAGAGTGTTTTATTCAAGAAGTTTATAGTTATTAGTCTCAGAGAATGAGTGTTTGCACCAGTAGTCTCCAAAGTCCGTGCAATGTTCTGAGTCTAATTCTCTGTGTAATTGTAGCTGGTAATGTGCCCCAGTTCTCAGTACACTATTGTAAGCTTCAGCTAATTCCATATAATTTAAATTCCTCAGCATGTCCTACAGAGTGCCTCTCATAAACTTCCCAAGTCTACCTCTTGCATTTCATTTGACCTAAATCTCATTTTGCAACTGAACTGCAATTATAACCCTGCCTCAAAAAATACACACACTTACCACTCTGTCTGTAGTGCTTTATTGCCCAATTGTCTAGCTCTTCCTCAAGTTAGCAAAACTTAATCTTTCTTTGTTTATTTTTTTTCCCTTGGTGAGCATTTTCACATATCTAAGAAGAAAAACCAGTTCAGTCCTTTAACACAACACTCAGTTCATAAGTATATTTTAACAGAAAGTTTAAAACACTCAACAGCAAATTTTTACTCTCCATGTTAGCTGTCACTTTTAGAAAATATCTCCTACATTAGATTCTGTTAGACTACCTAGTATATATGATAAATGATTAAATAACCACTCAATTATTATCTAAATAATTGCCAAAGAAAAGTTTTGATCTTCAGAAAGGACCAAAAAATTGGAGTCAGCATGGGTTAACTTTTAATATATTTTCTGTAATAATTTAAATTTATAGCACAAGAGAAAAGATATGTCTAGAGAAAAATTTCAACAACTGTAATTAATGCATTTCAACATGTAACAGAAATTGTGTCATATTCTGGCCAAAAAATTGAATCAAAAGAAAAAAATTAAGAAGTTATGTACCCTGGCTTATAATTATTTAAGCTAATTTTTACCTCTTATGTTTAAAAATATCTAGTTTTCTTGGAATACCAACTATATAATTATATCTTTTGTTTTTTGTCAGAATCAGATTTTGCATTGGATGTAATGATTCTGGCTAGCAGCAGGGCACCATCATTATTAGTTAAACACAGTATAAATAGTAAGTACTGGTAATAGTAATGCTGACCAGAGTGCCTATGCTGTAGAAGAAAATATATATTTGAATTTTGTGGGGGTATGAATTACATAATGTTCCAAAAAGTAATGACTAGAAAATACCTATAAAATCATACAGAAATTTTATATCTAAATTTTCTTACATGGTTGGAAGGATTAAAATAAAGGAAAGAGAAGGCTTTTTTGTGTGAAAGTAAACAATTTATGTATACATGCACCAACACACCAGACCAGATATTTAATGTAACTGTGTCTGTCTATAAGACCAATATCCCTAAGAAGATTAATTCATACTACTTTAATTTCTGAATTTTTGGCATATCGTGTTTTGAACTATTTTAAAAATAGAATAGAGAAAAAATAAAATCTGTGTTCCCAAAGTATAATATAACAGGCTAATATGGTAATAATTGGTAATAGGTACAAGTCAATAGAAACAGGTAATTTATGATTATCTTCACTTCCACTCCAAGTGTTGTATTCTTAATTTGTAGTTTGACAGTGCAATAAACTGGTCTTTAAAACTGAGAACAAAGAGAAGATAAAAAGCAGCAACTTCTGCTCACCCCTACTCCAATTGTACATACTCCATTCTTCATACCCAAACTAATTGAAATGAGTTGAGAAAGATAAATGAGTCAAATAATAATAAATATTTTATATCTGTACCTTGCCAAATTAAGCAATCTTTAAAACAATAAATGCATAAGAATGGAGAATTTTTAAAAATTTCACTTATCACCACATTTACACAATTTTACCTTGGACAATAAATTCTATGGAGTTTAGTGATTCTGATATCCTTATACTACATTAGATATTTTAGGGAGAAAATTATATCTGTGTTATTAAAAGTATGCTGCTTTCTTAATTTTTAACTGGCTTCATTAAAGCTGTCTCTGTGGGGGACAATTATCCCAGAACTTCCTTTCACTTACTTGGTCCCACTGTCCCTTGGGTGTGGGTTGCCTGTCTCAATTTTTTTTTTTGTTGCTGTTGTTCAAGTGAACTTTCCTGAAGGTATGTAAAAGAATTAAAACTTCTGTAGCTTTGGATATATTTTTAGTTTTTCTTTAGATGTGATTTTTCACTGTGTTATAACTGCTCTAAAGACATTGAGGATTTGTTTTGAAATTTATAGTTTCTGTGTCATTGCTGAGATATGTAATACCACATAAAAGTTTTCTTTTGCATGCATTCTATGTATATATCTCTGAAAATGACCTTTTCTTAATTGGCGATGTTCTGAAATTTTGCAAAGAAGAATCTTGTTATAATTTGCTACATATCAGTACAACTTTGAATTATGAGAATATATTCTCTATATTTCCTTCCAATTTTTTTCTATTATTTCAATGCATTTTCTTACTAATCTTATGGGGCAAAATACCTAATACCCAAAGGGAAGGAAGAAAGGGCTTATTTAGCTTACAGTTTTTGGAGGTTTAAGTCCATACTCAGCTGATTCCAAAGCAGGGTGGCACATTCTAAATTAATCATCAATATTTAGCCTCTCTCATAATCTCCATTTTCTTGATTTTTATCTCTTTTTTCTGGGAGATTTTCATGGTGTGCTCTAAGATTCACTTCTTTTATTGTTTCATTTAGCAAATTCTTAACTTTTAATTACTAATTACTTATATTTATAGTTCATTAGTGTTTTATAGTTTCTCCTCAATTTTCATTTTAAAATCATTTACTATGAATTACATTTCCTGTGCTCTTTTGCAAGCTATTTTATTATTCAGTTATTGTCTGTTCTTTATGTCCCATTCCACTCTTGAATAAGTGAAAAGTTGAGGAATATAGGTAGCTGCCATTCTGTCCTTGTCTAATTGTACATACATTCTCCTTTGATGAGAATTGAATAAAAAGGACATGTGAACAGGATGTCTTCCAGCAGAATTTTTTGTTACATTGAATTGTTAGTAAATGAAGACTAGGAGGGGTACAAGCATGGCCATTGGCATCATGGCTCTTTAGAGTTGTATAAGTTTTAAAGATTACTCCAAATCCTTTCCCTCTTTGCTTTCAAATGGAACCTTCCAGAAAACTAGAAGGAAGAATATTACTTCTCTTAGAGTCTTTTCCTGACCAGTTTCAGTTTCCTAAATCTGAATGTCTGTGGTTAAATTATTGAAAAGGTTTATGTTCATCAAGGAGGACATGAAGTATTATACAGGAATAATCTTTAAATATTTTCACAATTATTGTGAACACAATAGGATGATATAATTTGTGTGATCTATATTTCAAAGTTTGTATAAATCATAGACCCAAACCTATTTGACAAGATTCGAATCCTGTGTGCTGGTCATGTAATCAGCAAAGAGATATATTTCTTCAACTATGAGAGAGATATTAGAAATAAAAATATTTTAGGTACATTTAATATGCTTTAACCATGGTGCTAACTGAAGAATTAACTGTGAAGTAACAATTGAGAATTGTGACATAACAATTACTCAGCACTTTTATGATGCTTAAGTTAGGAGAGTTGTTATGGTTTGTGTCTGGATGTCCCCCCAAAGCCTTATGCAGTCATGAAGACAGCTGAGTCTAGTATTTATGATTCATTTGTTGTCTAGTGCTGGAATTAGCAGTGTGAGTGCTGCACCTGACCAAGGGTGAGCATTCAGCATGCAGGATAAGGGAAGGAATGAGATGTGTTCCTCCCTTTCTGTCCTTTCCACTCTTGTTGCTTGCAGCTGCCATGTACAGCTGCCTCTTAGCCATGCCACCCTGCCTTGGAACCAGCTGAGTATGGACTGAAACCTCCAAAAACTGTAAGCTAAATAAGCCCTTTCTTCCTTCCCTTTGGGTATTAGGTATTTTGCCCCAGAAATGAGAGAAAAGTAACCAAGACAGAATTTGGTACCAATGGAGTGAAGTGGTTGTTGTGACTATACCTGAAAATACAGTTCAAGAGCCTTTGGAATGATTTGTGAGAAGAGTTTGGAAAGATTAGGAGGTAGCTCTGGAAAGCATAGAGCTGGAAAGCCTTAGGCTGCTCTGTAAGGAGATCCACTTGGATGAAGCACTCACACCCATAATCCAGGCATTGGACCACGAGTCATTCACAAACTCTAGAAGCCTACCTCCATGAAGCTTTGGCTGAACATTCAGATTCAAACCACATCATTCTTCCCCTGGCCCCACAAAGACTCATGCATGTCCTTTATTCAAAAGATGTTAAGTCCATCTTTGAGAGTTACCAAAGTCCTAACAGTTCAGCATTCCTCAAAGGCCAAGGTCCAAAGTCTTCTCTGAGATTTAAGATAAACTCTTAGCTTTGAGCCCCTGTACAAATGAAAACAGAGTAAAAAAATTCCAACATTCAATGGCCCAAGATAAAAATTTCCATTCCAAAAGGTACAAAAAGGGTGATGCAAAGGAATGAGACCAAAAGAAGTTCAAAATCTAAAAGGGCAAATATTATGTTTTGAATTTCCATGTCTAGCATCTGAAGCAATCTGGTTGTGAACTTCAAAAGACTTGAGTGATTCCATTCCCACCACTTCCACTGGGTGTAGTTCTCTCAGCTTCTTTCTTGGGCTGGCTTTGTTCCCTCTTTGCAAGTTTCCACAGACAATCCACACACCTGGCTTTTCCAAACTTCTAGGTTCTCCAGTGCACCTTTGGATTCTCACTCACAGGTTCACACACTGCCCTCTCAGAAGCATGCTGTCTGGCCTCCCAGGCCTTCTAAAATTGGAATGGAAACCATTTCAACCTCAGAACTCTTGCATTCTGTGTGCATCTAAAACCATCACCACATGGATGATGCTGAGTTCTGCCTCCAGTTGGAGCACTAGCCAGCAGCTCTCTTTTGGTTGTAGGGGTCAAGTGCCTCAATTGCTGAGCACTATGAACCTGATTGTGAGGAACTGCTCTTCTATGTTGTCACCATTCTGGATCCTGGTGTGGCTGCCACTTTTTTTGAACCTCATGTGGCTGCTGCCACCATTCTGGAACATGGCACTTTGTGGCTTTTTCCTCTAAGGAAAATCTTTTGCTTTTGCAGTTTTGAGGCTGCAAAGGGTGGAGACCACCACTTCCCACGATGCCCCCAGGCCATCTTTTTTATTCTCCTGTTCCTTCTTAGCAATTGAGATCTCCTCAGTTCTATCTTTGCAGTTCACAGGTTTACTGGAGCTTTTTTTCCTGGCCAAACTCACAATGTTTTAAGTCATCCTTCTGAGTTCTTTGCTCTTGATTTTCTATGTAAATCTGGCTAAAAGCCCACAACAAAAGCCATGCCACAGTCTCAACATTTGACTGCCTTGAAATTTCTTCTGCCAGATCAATACTTCATTGCCCTGAATCTAAATCTCAGGCAAAATCTCTGGATGCAGGCAAAATGCACACAAACTTTCTGCTAAGCCATAATACATGTCATTTGGAGTTCAACAGCCTATGCAGTTCTTCTTCTCAGCAGAAACTTCCAAAGCCTGGTCTTTACTGGTTTTCTGAGCTCTGACCAGAGTCTCCCATACAGAACAGCCTAAGTTGTTCCAGCTCTATGCTTTCAGGAGACACCTCCAAACCTTTCCAAACTCATCCTACAAGTCATTCCCAAAGGCTTTTGAACCACATGGTAATGTATAGTCACGGCAATGAGAAAAATGTAACCAACACAGAATTAGGTACCAGGAATGATTGTCTGTGGAAACCTGCAAAGAGGGTACAGAGCCAACCCAAGAGAGAAGCTGTGCAAGGTAAAACCACCACAAGTGCCACTGAGGGTGGAGTCACTCAAGTCTTTTGGAGCTCAAGACCAGATTGCTTCAGATGCTCAGCATGGAACTCTAGGATTTAATGCTTGTCCTGCTGGATTTTGGACTTCCTTTGGTCCTATTCCTTTTATCCCTCTATTTGTACCTTTTGGAATGGCAATGTTTATCTTGAACCACTGTGTGTTGGAAGTGTTTAACTCTGTTTTCATTTGTACAGGGGTTTATGGCTAAGAGTTTGCCTTAGATCTCAGAAGAGACTTGGGACTTGGACTTTTCAGCAATGCTGAAATTATTAGGACTGTAGCAACACTTGGAGATGCACTAAATGTCTTTTGCATAAAGAATGAGCATAAGTCTTTGGAGGGCCAGGGGTAGAATGTTATGGTTTGTGTTTGGGTGTCCCTCCAAAGCCTCATGTAGTCATAGAGGTGGCTGAGTCTGGCATTTGTGATTGCTTCATAGTCTAGCACTGGGATTGGTGGTGTGAGTGCTGCACCCACTCAGAGGTGAGTACCCAGCATACAGTGTAAGGGAGGGAAGGAGTCATACTCTTCCTTTCTGCTCTTTTGCTCTGATAGCTTCTGGTGTCTGCTGCAGCTGTCATGTAGCCGCTTAACCATGCCACCTTGACTTGGATTATGGATTGAAACCTCCATGAACTGTTAGCCAAATAAACCTTTCCTTCCCTTGTTTTGGGTGTCATGTATTTTGTCTCAGCAATGAGAAAAAAAGGAACACAAGAGTTTAACATGAATGCATTCATAGAAAAACAATAATGGAAGAGGTGAGAGACTAGCTCAGTGGCCAAGTGCTTGCAGAGCAAGCATGAAGCTCTTAATCTATTTGTAGCACTAGGTACAGGATAAAAAAAATAGGAGAAAAACAATAATGGAAATCTTTTCCTTAGACACACAAATATATATATGTATATATATTAGGAGGACAGGAAGAATTATGCCTCAGGAATATATAGGATCAGGAAATACATTTCCACCCAGCATGTGTATTTTTTGCTGTATTTTTCTTGTTCTCTCTTTCAAATTTCCTCTACAGGCAGCAAATAGAGAGTTCCTAGACTATTTCACAGGATATATCCATACAAACTTCCAAAATGAAGGAAAGAAACTTTGCTTTTATAGTCTTCATTTTGTAAAGAATGTTCTGGTTTTCTTGGGAGTTTCTCATAATTCCATCAATTCCTCTTCTGGGTAGAAAAAGAGCATCAAGGAAACAGAAGTTCTGCTTAGAATTTCTCCAAGAGAGCAGAAGAGATGAATCACTAGAAAAATATAGCAATAATATGAGTAGGCTTGAATTTAAACCTATTTTTTTCCTGGATGATAGAATCTCTTAAAAATAACTTTTCAATGAGTATTTACCAGACAGAAGTCATAACATTAACATGATGGTATATAAAAGTGGGGCAGGAAGTAGGTTAGGTGAGATCATGAGGATTATATCTGATCCAATAGGATTGCTGTTCTTATGAAAAGTTGTACCACAGTGCTTCTTCCTCTTTGATCCCTGTGAGGAGAGGACCAAGAGGACAGTGCCTACTTGTAACCAGAGAAAAAAGTCCTCTCTAGAGCCTGACCAGATGGGCAACCTGCTCTCAGATTTCTAGTATTAATCATTGTGAGAAATTAAACTTCTGCTGTTTAAGCTACCTAGGTAATTGTATTTTGAGATAGCAGTCAAAGCAGATTCAGGTAGTCATAAAACTTTGGGTGTTAATGGGAAGTGCACTAAATATTTAAAAGAATTTTCCTATTTAATGAGACCACTGCAAAAAGTATGTAAATAGCTCCGAATTATTTTAAAAGTTACTCATAGAACTGAAAATGGATATCGAGTTCTCTGTTTCCTGTGTCATAGTTCAATAGGAATATTCATATTTAATTTTATTCTTTCCAGAATCAAAAAGACACTTTATTTTGTATGAAATAACATTGATAATAATAAAACAACAGCTAATGTTTGTTGAAAACTTGTGCCAAGCACTGAGGCAAAATTTCTGTGCATTATGTTATTTAATTATCACACCAAATCTATGAGGCAAATATAACTATTTTCTGATTCACTGTCCCCATGAAACAATACATGAGAGATAATTGTAGTAGTATTACATAAAGTCCTGATGTTAAAGAAACTAGAATATTCACTTGGGAATTAGTGAGTTTCACAACTATTCTATTTTTATTTTTATTTTCCTGACACCTCACACACCAAGGCATATAGTTTGTTCTTAGTTCACAATGAGGAATTAATCAATGAAGTGAGTATGCAGATTTTATTTTGGATACATCATCTATTAGATTTTAGCACATGATGAATGAACAGAATCAAACAACATCACTCCATTCTTGAGTAGAAATTAATCAAATAGTTTTACCTGTTCACACTAAAGTCAGCCTAACTGAAGACTGTAGCTTCCAATGTGACTAGGCATGCTAAGCTTGACTTTTCTAAAAATGTGAACACTTAGCCTCAACACTAATAACTCTTTGAGCTGATAATTTGTCTTTCTAATAACTCTTATTCACAAGTTGTGGGAAACAGCCCAAGAAGTATTCTTCTATTTTACAAAGGTGATATTCTGTATGAAATATAATAGTTCAAAGCCTCTAAACTCTGTTTCAGTGAAAGGAGATTTTTTTCCTGTTTCTTTTAAACATTATAATAAAGAACACATCACACAAAATTTACCTCTTTGACTTTTTTCAGTGGCACTAAGTACATTCACATCATTGAACAACTTCAATCCATCTCCACAATTTTCACATTCTCAAACTCTCTATCCATAAAAGAATAACTTCATTTCTCCCAGAAAGCTATTTTTCAAAAAGGAACAGATTTGTGATCTCAGTAAAACCAATGAAAATGAAATTGCACTGTATGAAAGCATACACAAATTCTAAACTTCAATAATAATATGCTTTAAATGGGAAAAATAATAGTATTTTCTCTTTTGTACTGTAATTCATTGATTAATTTTACTTTATTTTTATACTTACAATTTTTATCTAAAGTTTTATGCTGTTAGTAGTCTGAACAAAGAAAGTTGGTACAAAAATCAAGAGAAATTTTCAGAACACATATGAGAAAAACAGATCCCACATCTGTAACTAAATATATATTATGGTATTCTCTATGTTCTGACTACTGTATCTCCCAAAATTTGTATTGCAAAATGCTAACACTACAGATGACAGTACTAATAGTTCAGGCCTCTTGGGATGTGATTCGATGATGTGGGTAGAGCCCTCAGGAATCATGTAATTGCCATGGTTAAAGATGTCTAAGGGAATATGCTTACCCTTCAATCCTGTGAGCCCACTGAACACACAGCATAAAGGAGCATTCACTGAACAAGGAAACAGGTTTCTACAAGACATTGAATTATCCCTTGACATTTGACTTTGCAGCCTTCAAAAGTTTGAGAAACAATTGTTGTTTATAAACTACTCAATTTATGACATTTTGTTACGGTACCCTGAGCAGAGTAAGATATAATGGAAACTTAGATGAAGGAAATAAATTAATGGCACATTATTTCTATACTCTAGAGTATACAGTGGTAAGGAAATTTTTTTTCTCTATAATGGGAATGTACTTATAGAAAATAGAAAATTTTTGATAATAAAAAGTTTAATAAGTCTGAAGACTCTTAATTTCTTAATATTACTAAGCAAAGTTGTCCTGAAAGTAAATAATTTGGCTTTATATCACTTGAAATAAAATTTGTGGAAATCAGTTTGGAGGTATTTCAAAAAATTACAAATAGAAATTCTATTTGATTCAGCTATTCCCTTTTTAAGTGACTTCCTGAAAGAGTTAAAGATCATATTAGAGGATATATTCACACTCGCATTTGTAGCAGCACATTTTAAAAAAAACTAAATGTTGAAAATGACTATATGCTCCTCAACTGACGAATAAAGAAAATGTATTTATACACAATAGAGTGCTACTTTGCCATAAAGACAGATACACTTCTTGAGACCATAATACGAAGTGAAATAAACCAGAAACACAAGCTTAAAAAATCTCATGGCTTCTCTTATATAAGAAACTCAAGGTACTTCAAAATAGAAGCTAAAAATAGAAAGTAGAGAAATCTTTTTCAAATGGATGTGGGAAGAAGAGATTGAGGAATAGAAAAGGAAAAAGGCAAACAGAAAGGATAACAACTGAAGAGAAAAAATCATGAAAATTGAGATTTCACAAATAGGAAGGGGACCAAGAGTTGGAGTAACTGGAAAGGCATGGAAGGGGTAAGGTATTAAAAAAAAGAAGAAGAATTAAGATGTGTTATGGACATGTACCAACTCCCTATGATAAACATAAATATTATGTGCTACAAACACGTACTAATAAAAAATTATACATATTTTGGTAGTATGTTGAAAATTTCTTACAGTTACTTACATAAATCCTTCAGAAAGGATCAGAAAAGTACATTGGAAGATCTAGGAAATTGCAAGAACAAATCTGCATATACAGAATGTATGTGGTTAACTAACAATCATTTAGCATTGAATTTGCAAGTGCTTACATGCACATGAAAATCTTTTTCTAACAGTTTTGCATTGTTAAAATCAAAAAATTAATTAGTGAAAAATAAATTAGTTTAATTTCATTTAATCAATATTATGACCTATTTGGATAAACATTAAAATTATTGCTTTGAATTCCTCAAAATCTCTGATAGACTAGGCAAA
>RJWT010012766.1:0-22217 GCA_004365215.1 Cuniculus paca
GACAGAGGTGGTGGCGGTATATGGCATACAATGGGTACTGGCGTGCACAAACGAACATATTTAGGGCTGTCGCGCGACCCAACCTCCCCCTCCCCCGTGTCCCATGTGCCCGCGGCGCTTGGCACGTAGTAGGCTCTCCCCACATCTGCAGAACAAATGATCTGCAAGTTGTGGGCGGCGAGCACGTGGAGCTTTGGAAACCAGGACAGCAAAGGAGTGACTCTGAGACCACAAAAGCGACTCCGGGGCGCGCGCGGAAAGGAGCGGCGGGCGACCGCGGGAAGAATGGCACGGAGCAGGGCGCCCCGCGGGGGGCGCTGCCTGCTCGGCGCCGGGTTAGGCGGGGCGCAGCACGTGCGTGGCTCGGGGCGGCCGGGGGTGGGCGCGCGTGTGCGCGGGGGGCGTGGGGTGTGTGCCCGCGCCGTGCCCCCGCGCGCGCTGCCGGGCGGGCGCCGGCGTGAGTCACGGCGGGACTCGCCTTTATAACCGCGCCGGGCTCGCGGAGCCGCCGCCGCGCCGCCCGCCGCCGTGCGCCCTGCAGTGCCCGACCGGCCCAGGGCCCCTCGCCGCCCCAGACGCCGCGCACGGCCAAGCGCGCAATGAGAAGCCCGCGCTGCGTCCCGCTCCTGCTGCTGCTCCTGCTGCCGCCGCTGTGGCTTTCACCCTCGGCCGGGGACGCCGCGGTGATCACCGGGGTAAGAGCCAGAGCGCACCTGTCGGCGCCGGGCGCGCACTAGGCTTTGCCGGTGGGGCTCGGAACTGGAGCGCAGAAGGGCATGCAGTGGAATGGGGAGGGTCGCCAGGGACAGGGGACACCTGTCTGAGCCGCCCTTTGGTTCACTTGGGAAAGTGCTGTCTGCAAAAGCTGCCAATGGCTCGAGACACTGGAGAAATATTAAGAGTGTCAGCCAGCGCCTTCTTCCACTTCTCCCTCCTAACCCCACGACCTCGCGCCTCGGTTCGATCCGTTCGGCTAGGTAAGGAAGTTTCGTTCACAGTCTTTTTCAGGTATTTTTCAAGGCGCTCCAGCCCCGAACCTTTCAAAATTGACGACCCCTGAAATGCAAGGAAGCAAGACGAATATCCCAAGTCCCGCGGGTCTTAATCCTAGATTCACGGAGTTTGCGCCCCCCGATGCGTCCCCAGCAGAAACCCTTTGAAATGACTTGGGTCAGGGCCATGTGTGCGCTTTGAAAAGCAATTGTAGGCGCTTCCTCCCGGGTTCCGGAGTTTTTCTTTCTTTCCTTCAGACTCTTGAGGTCCTTCCTGTAAAAGTTTTCCATTTCTGGTTGCTGATAAAGCACCTCCACGGCATAATGATGGAGGAGACTGCCAAGTAGACCCTCTTTAAACTTAAGACGTCTTCGTCAGTTTTGGAAGTAGCCCCTAGTTCAGTTCTCTCCCACTCCCAGCGTTTTCTTTGTGTTTATCTGAAGAATGAGTTTACAGTACAAAATGAAAAAGTCTAGCCTAGTTGACATCAATTATGTAAAATCGCCACGACTTGCTGGTGGTTCAGCTGTTTCACCTTTTTAAATGTTAAGGTATTTCACTTTATTAAATTCATTTATTTTATTAAATGACTTCAAGTATCAAAATACATACTGTCAGACAAATAAAATGTATATACATATTTACAACAAGACGTATATCAGCGATAGCATTTGATTAAAAAGTGTCACTGTCTTGAGGAAATAATGCTCTGTCGCCTCTGTATTAGTACATTGATAACATTTTGAAAGCCCATGTGCTGTGACAGTATTTGATTACATCCAATAGATATTTGGTTATGAATTTGTTACTTCCTAAATTTTTTAAATTATTTGTGTAACTTTGTCAACAGTCCATGTGATTGAACAAAAGTTTCTGCAGGTCTTTCTAAAACATGAGAATTGTAACATGGTTGAGTTTGTTTCCCTCTTCCCCTGCTGGCTCATTTTAAATGTCTCCTAATCCTCTGAGCCCAAGATTCCTTTGCAATATAAGTATCTTTTTGTTCCGTTCACAGGAAGACGCTATTTGAATAGATCTGCAAAGGGTTAAGGATGAAGGGCATTAGGAAACAACTGTCTAATTAAAATTATATAAACTTCAGTAACTCTTTATAAATTCTCCAAGAACAGAAGCTTTTTGTTGCAAAATGAAATTTTAGCACGTTGTATGTCTGTTGAATAGATTTGAACTGGGTTTATTATGTAGTTGTGTGTGCTGCTGTTGTTGTTGTAACTCAGTGTTACAAAAAGAATTATTTTAAAAGCCACATGGCAATAAAACGTAGTTATGTCTCCCTGACAGGAACCATCTGGATTCAAATGAAAGTCTCAATGACTTATCTGGATATATATAGGTTGTTAAACATCCAAGTGATTGATTGAATTTTAAAGAATTTTGGCTGGATTTTTGATTGTCTTATAAAAAGAGCTGGTGGGACTTCAGAATTCAGGGTATTAGGCATCTACTAAAATAAAATATTGGCTGAAACTTCCAGTTTAAGTATTTACTTTTTTAAATAATACATAGGTATTTTGAAATTGATTTATATGTCCATACAGATTTGTTAAAATTGTATTGGAAAAGATTCTTAACTGGTCATCTCATCTATGGAATGTGATGGTTACATATATATGTTTTCTAGCATGCAGATAAAAATTGGAAAATGGGAATGACTGGTTGTTCTTCTGTATAATCCAAACCATGCTAAGCAAAATGGTAGTTTTAGCCACATATTTGTTTTAAATATATGGGAAAGAAGCCTAATGGAGGAAGTAAATAAGCTCCAATAAAATAATCCTAAGAATGAGCCCGTATTGTTATGTTTTGAGAAGTTATAGCTATCTCCAAGACTGCATTCTTTAAAAGACTGGACTGTTTTAGTTGTTTCCAGCAAATGGACATTTAAATTTATGCCAAAATTATAGACCTTTTAGCATCTCACATAAATAGTACAAGATGCTTTTACTTTATCACTAGCAAAACAGTTATTGCACACAAGAGTGTCCCACTTTTTGTTAGTTCTAGAAAAGAAAAATAGCTCTACAGATCTATTTTCATGCAAATAAATTTAAGCTCCATTATTTCTGTTCTGTAGACTATAAAAATTCCTCCATAGTTGATTCTTTGATGATAGGTATTTATTGGTTTTCTATTAGGAGCAGATAGTTTGAGTAATTACTGTTAATAACTGCAGTGTTACTTAAATTTATTAATCTGTCAAATGTTATGGAATAGCTAGGTTGATTTTGTAATGTAACATATGCACAACCTAAGCCTGTAATTTCAATTTTACAATGTATTCACCTGAAAGAAGAGTAGCATAAGATACAAGTCTTGATCTGTCCATTCTTAACCAATGAATTTTTTTTTTAAGAGGAAATAGGGAAAATCAAGTTAGTGAGGTAAGAAGCATCGAATCTCATGAACCAAAATGCAAATATTTACAAGGGAAAATGAGCACTTCTAAAATTTATGAGTGCCTTTATAGTTATAAAGTGTTTTATGTCAGATTTAGAGACCATTTAAATCTCTTTTTGAGCATTAAGCTCAATGTATTTTGCATTAATAGTCATAAAATCTTGTGATTCGATTTATGTAGTTCCTAATGGCCATATATAGCGAAAGATGAACATAGACTCACTCTTCAAGTTCCAAGCCATTTCAGCCATACAGCACTAGAAAAAGCTGATTTTGGTTTTTTAAAATCTTGTGTTTATGATTTTTGTAATGTGGGACCTATTATGTAGTCCATTTTTTTAAAAACTGGAAAAATCTATTCTGGTCAGATTTTAGTATAGCTATATACAAGTAAATGAAGCATATAGCTCCTTTTGTATATATGCATGCTTATTAAAATCGTAGTGTTGGATATTTAAAGAGCATTTTCACTGCTAAGTTTAGATTTCTCTAGCCTTTATCTTTCCCACTATTTACATTTATATTTGTTTATTGCATTTCAGGCCTGTGACAAGGACCTCCAGTGTGGTGCAGGCATGTGCTGTGCTGTTAGCATCTGGGTTAAGAGCATAAGGATTTGCACACCTATGGGCAAAGTGGGAGACAGCTGCCATCCACAGACTCGAAAAGTTAGTATATATATGTATATATTTGCATTCTTGGTAATTCGCTTATGCCACAAGGCCTGTATATCTCAAAACTTGGCATAGTGTCCCTGAAGTTGAAAGTTGGGAGACAACAATGAAAAAGAACCCCTCTTTCCTATCCTTTCCACTATCAATGTTCTTGTGAGATTAGAAACATTTCGTCAAAATAATTTCTGATGGGTGAGTAGGACTAGAAATTATTTAGGAAATATATATATATCATGTTTCTATATAGATGGATAGACACATATCATGTTTCTAGATGTTTCTTTGTAGAAATCGAAGTATAGAATTTTCTGAAAAAACTTCGTATTAAACCTGCTGATAAAGCAGAAATAAATAGAATTTGTTTTTTCAGAAAATCGCCAATAATGCCATTACTCTTACCTCTTAACTTAAAATTTCCATCTTTTGTCTCTGTGCCAAGTGGATACATGGTTCATGATTGGAGAGATTAATGGTATTTAATTTTCCAGTTTACTTGATTATATAGAGGCCAAATCTCATAGTGACCTAAATACCATTTTGGGAAAGTTGCTGACACTAAGTGGCATGACCATAGGACTTCAGGGTTGGTTCGGACAGGGCTTTAGAGGTTGTGTCCCCAAAATGCAGACTGGCTCACCTGTGGGGCTGGCAGGTTTGCATTCATCAGGAAGGGAGTGGAGGGGAGTAGAAGGGAGAGGTGAAGTGTGTGGAGCTCCTGAAAGGTGATTCTTGCCATGCAGATTGAAAACGTATGGACTGCAATGCAGCATCAGCAGACCCCCTAGGGCTGCCAGGTTGCAGCGCCTTTCTCCACCTCTCACCTCCTCGGTGTCCTTGTCTGGCAGCTATTGCCCAGGGTCATTGAGATGAACCCCAGCCTCAGCAGCTGGCTGGAGGCAGCGCTCGAACACCCTTTGGTGTTCTCTGTACATTCTACACTCTGGTTGTGTATTATCAAATCCAACAGAATTCTGCCTTCTTTATTTTTTCCACATGTGATTTAGCATTTACAAGTGTAATAGAACTAGACATCTTTCCTGAAATCCACAGTCCCAGGTATCACTTGATATTTTGCCCTTCTTGGAGGAAACATGATTAAGTAAACTGCGGGCTGTGGGCAGAGGTGCAGATCTGTGGGCAGGAATACAGATTCCAGTTGACCCAGCCCCTCTGAAGACTAAATTAGCTGTTGGCTTTTCTGTGGTTGCCTTGTGAAATGTTTCCTGTTACATTCAAACTAATCCTCCCTGCGGTTTCACCAAGCAAGACTGCACTACCGTGTTAAAACATGATAGGCACCTTTTATTCTTGGACATTTGAAGACAGGCAAGGTTCTAAAGTTTGAGTAGTCACTCTCAATACCAAACTGCCCACAAGTAGGTAGAGCTGCCCTGTGGCCTTTGACTCTGCTGTCAGCTCTTCTCAGAATGGGTATTTTTGGCATTTTTCAGTCATTGCCTCTGAAAAGTCACTCTTACCCTTCTCCTTCAAGAATTGTATCATTCTGCAGACCCAGGCGTGGTGGCGCATGCCTGTAATCCCAGCACTCGGGAGGATGAGGCAGGAGGATCGTTGCGAGTTCAAGACCAGCCTGGGCTACAAAGTGAGCTCAAGGCCAGCCTGAACTGCATAACAAGACCCTGTCTCAAAAAAAAAAAAACAAAAACAAAAACAAAAAACTGGTTTCTCTAAATCTTGCTTTGAATTTGCTGTTATGTTTTTCAGTGTGGGGTTGAACACAGGCCTTGCTCATGCTTAGCAAGTGTTGATGCCACAACACTGCATTCCCACTATGTAAACGTTTTTAGCATCAATTTCCTTTTTTTAACTTTACTTTAAAACTTACATCTTTCCCTTTTCTGAAGGGAAAATTTTAAAAGAAAAACCTCAATCTTACTTGTTTAAAGAAGAATTGAAGATTTTAAAAATTATTAGTGATTTCCATTTTAAAGTGAACCTACAGCAAAACACTGTAAACATAATTTCAGATACAAATTTTAAAAATATTTTAACAACTTTTCATAAATATAACTAAAAAATGTCATGAACCATGGTTAGAAGAAAGCGCAATATGTTCACGTCCTTTTTTTTGTTTTTTGTTTTTTGTGCCGGGCATCGAACTCAAGACCTCATACTTACTAGGGTGGCACTTATGCCACTGAGCTAAATCCCTGGCCTGTATCCTTGTTTTTTTCCTGTCATGGATGTCAAGAGCCACTGTCTACACTGATCTCTTAGAGTAGCATCATAGCTGTGGTTACAGGTTCAGATCAGAGAGATTCACTAGACATCAGTATGCTGTAGTCTAACACAGGTTTTTCCAATGTTGGTATTACATACCCTTTACCCATTTCCTTCAGACAATAGGACCCTGCTAAGCTATAATCCAACATCCCAAACAGGATATTGGCATTGATAGTATCAAGATGCAGAGCAGTTCCATCACCACAAGGAGTCCTCACTCTCCCCTAAAGACACTTCTGATTTTTTTCTTCCATACCTGCTCCCAAATGCCTTACAGCCAGCCTCACCACCTTAGGTACCCCACCATTACTCCAGGAGATATTTGTCTTGGCTACAGTGGGCTTTGAACATGGATATATCCCACATGACTCTGCCCTGCAGCCTCTCTGGATGATTCCGTCCTTCTGCAGCCTTCCATGAGGCTGTGGGTGGGGGGAATACCCTCACCCACCCATAACCAAATAGAAAGTCTGACACTAATTACATTTATAAGCCCACCTTTTTTCCTATATAAGCAAACTCCTCACACTCTAGTAGGTTCAGCCCGATGTTCTCCGATGCTGCCCCTCTGATGGCATTCTGCCTCCTCATGATTTCTGTCTTAAGTAGAGTTTGCTGAAGTGGTACACTGAGAGCTGTTGATGCCAGAGGCTACTGGTACTATAAGCAGCCAGACCTCATCACAGTGTAAACAGCTAGCAGCAGAGAATGGTGAAGAGCTGCAGAGAATTATTAGGAGCCATCATCTCTAGAGACCAGAAGAGTACCCAAGGCCTGCTGGTAGCTGCTGGCTCCCAGCAGCAAGGAAGGCCTCTAACCCTAACAGCTGATGGCTACCATTCAGAGTTTAGAACAGTTAACACTAAAATAGCTACACTTCGCCAATTTGTGATTTCTGTACCAATTGACCAGGAACCCTCAGATAGTTGGTAACATTTTGGAAGCTCAGTATAGAGGCTTTCCCTTTTAGAGGACCCTAAAGAAAAGGACAAATGATGATGATCGTCAACAGCTCAAGAACTTGCCCATTTCTGACTTACATCTTACATGCAACAAAAAACTCAAAACTAGCTGGTGACAAAATAGGCAAGGATCTACTGAGTATACAATGTCAAAAATCAATCTCTTTGTCATTAGGAGTTCACAGATATAAATGAAAGAGGAAAATTGCCACAGCCTAGTGATGTTAAGAAAGGCTGTGAGGATGGAGGAATAGGTACAGACTGGAATTTGAAAAAAGAACCTGGGTTTGAAATGAGAAAAGAAAGGGCAAGAGTTGTAAAGAGACCTGTAGTGTTCTCTAATCTTTACAGGAATGTCAGTTGAGGCAGCTCCAGACTGATACTTATACTGTCTTGGTGCCCTTAGAAAAAGAATTCAAAGATATTTTTCAAAGTTCCACAAAAACATACAATTTTGCGAACACATTCCAAGGGGACCTCCTGGATTCAAAAAGAGGTCTACACAAATGAGGGACTGCACCCTCCCTGAGTTTGCAATGACTCCATCTGTGAGTTTGGTGATTGAATCATACTGAACCTGCTTGGTACTAGGTGTGCACAGACAGGGGACTAGAGATGATCATTAATTTGTAAGGAAGAGTTTATAATCTGTGCAAGAGCCATGGGGTAAAGGTGACAATCATTTAACAGATATGTACTTGAGTGTTTTTTATATGCCAGCCTAAGTGCTGAATGTTTATAAATAAAATATTCACAGTCCTCTCTTCAGAGATCATGGAGTCTGGGCATGGTGGTCATTGAGAAGAGAGAACAGCCTGGGACAAAATAGCACTCAGAAACTGCAAGCACTTAAGAGTTTCTAGCTGGGTGACCTCAGACTTATTACTTCACTCCAGATTCAGCTGCTGCTCTGGTATCATGGGTGGAGCAGGGGAGAAACCCTGCAAGTTTGGGGTGATGTTCATTCTTAATGTCTTGTGAGGCCTGATGCAGGGCAGGTGAGGAGTCGTTATTTTTCCTTTCTGCTGCCTGCAGGATGCCCACCACCCAGAGAGTGATCACAGTGTTACAATGCATTCAGTGTAAGTCTGTGAGCACCACAAGGGCATTGGGGAACAGCTGCTTGTCTTCCTGGATATGCCTTTAATCATTAGCATGGCAGCCTCATACTGGTCAGGGGCTTGTCCTCTTTGCTTCATTGCTATACCTCACCACCTTTTATAAGGACCAATATGTACACAGTACTGGATACTGTCTATTGAGTGAGCAAATGAAATAAAACTTGATGGGCACCATTTCTAACAGTTTGACATTCTCATCATCTTTCACTTACTTTGGGCTCATTTTTCTTGGGTACTGTTGCT
This sequence comes from Cuniculus paca, assembly GCA_004365215.1. NCBI lineage: Eukaryota > Metazoa > Chordata > Mammalia > Rodentia > Cuniculidae > Cuniculus > Cuniculus paca. The sequence goes on from RJWT010012766.1 coordinate 8,656, forward strand.
TCTTGTCAGTTTTTCTTAACTTCAGCACCATTGACATTTTGGGTTAGATCATTCTTTGTTGTCCTGGACATTTAGGATGCTTAGTAATATTTCTAGCTGCAAGTCACTTGACTTGAATAGTACCCTACTTGTGACAAACCAGAGTGTCTCCAGGTCTTGCCAAGTGTTCCCTGTGGGCAGAACTGTCCCTGGTTGAGAAACACTTATTCATGCAGAAGTTCTGGCTAGTTGAAGGGAAATTCTCAAAGCCTCAGAGTCAGAAGAGATTATAAAGGCCATTGATTATCAATTCTCACACTATCTCCTTATAATTGTCAAAGCCGATCTAGAAGCACTTCCTCTACTCTATTCTTGGTGGTAGCAAACAAGCCAACCCTCAGCATACTCTTTGACTCACACAGTGACAGAACCATTCTGAGCATAAGTCTCCACTGAGCAGATGGGCAGTGTGCCCGTGTGTAGATGCTGTGTTTAGACCCTTGGCAGCTATCATGTGTCAGAAAGGCAAAGACACTAGGGTAGCTTAGGTATTTCTTGCTATGCCCATTGACCACACCAAACCCCACCATCCTGTTGCTTCCCTTTCTTCCCTTTGTGTTTATTGATCTCGATCATCTCCCTGACCCTTCCAGAACCATTTTGGAAATGGAAGGCAGGAACGAAGAAAGAGGAAGAGAAGAAAAAGGAAAAAGGAGGTAAGAAGACTGCAAGCGTGGTACCACTAAAAGATACACCCAGATTATTGGCCTTTATTTTATTGGACTACCATAGAGTTCAGTCCATCCTTTCAGTTTCACACAAAAGTAAGGTTAGAATGGTTCTGCCACTGTCTGAAGATGGCCTTTTTATGTAAAATCTCCTTCAAAGGCATCTGGAAGATGATCTCAGATTTTCTCTTAAGCACAGATAATTGGTGTGGGGCAGTCTCTTTTGGTGGACTAGAACAGGAAGTACATGAGACTGATACCAAATACAGAATTTGCATTTGGTCAGAGGAAGAATACTTTTCCCTGCTGTGTTAAACTGTAGAAGGATCTCTGACGCAGTAGCTGGCCCTTTTCATGTTGCCCTTAATCAGAGCTGTTTGCCGTCTTGTGTCACTGATTGTCACGTCTCCAGGCCTGGGGTTGCATTTTGTTCATACAGCTTGCAAGACTGGCAAGATACTCGAAAAGGCCGTAGTGCTCGGAAAGAAAAATGATTTCGGCTCACTCTATTCTTGAAGGCATGCATATTTTTGAGTGTACTCCACTTGCCACAAGGAATCGTGGTGGAGGTCACTGGTCAACCCTCCTCAACCAGCCTCACTGGTGACATGGACTGGGCTCTTAGGGGACTTTTGGAGTGAAAAAAGCCTGTTCCTGATGGATCAGAGCCTGTGGAATTCCACTTCTGTGAACTGAACTCACCTCCTTCCATAGTGTTCCTTTAAAACAATTTACCCAACTGGGTGTGGTGGTGCACACCTATAATCCCAGCACCCAGGAGCCTGAGGCAGGAGGATGGCCACAAGTTCAAGGCCAGCCTGGGCTACATAGCAAGTTCAGAGCTAGCCTGAACTATATATTGAGAGTTTGTCTCAAAAAAAACGAAAAGTTTATCCCCGGCATTTTGACACCCAGTATCTGTATGCGAATGTGTAAACTTACATATTATTTATTTATTGCGAATTTATATTTGATTATTGTATAGATGTGGATATGCCAACAGTCCTGGGCTCTTCCCAAGAAGTTTCACTAGCAGGAAGCTATAAAAAAATGAAATGAGAAAAAGTAAAAGGCCTGACCAGCTTCTGGTTCTAGCTATTGTGACCTTGGACAACTTGCGCCTCAGTCTCTCCTCTATAAAATAGGGACAGTGAAACTGTTTGCCATCTTTACAAGGTGACATATGAAAAGTGCTGAGTACAATGTCTAACAAGTAAACACTCAGCTAACATGAGTTATTCGCAAAATGATACCTGGACAGTGGTTTGGTTTGGTTCTTAAGCTTTACCTGGTCTGACTCAGTTTTCTTTTTTCTTTAGGTTCCATATTTTGGACGGAGAATGCATCACATGTGTCCCTGTATGCCAGGCTTGGCCTGCTTACGGACTTCATTTAAGCAGTTTATTTGTTTAGCCCGAAAGTAATCACTTTCAAGTAGAAACTTTAAATGTGAACAGCCACATGATGTCTGTAAAGTCTTAACTTGTGATCGTGCCAGATAAAAATACGCCAGAAAGAAATGCCTTGGCTTCCTCCACTTTCCAAGTGACATTGTTATCTTTGATTTTTAAATGATTTTTTTTTCTATTGAAAGAAAATTTTAATTTTGGATAGAACTATAAAGTGCAAAGCATTATGGAACTGGTTCTCATTTCCTTGTTTGTATTTTGGTTTGCTTTGGCTTTTTTAATGCCAATAACTCACCCACTCTCACAAAAGTGAAGAGAATAACAGTTGACATTTTGCTACAGAGGTGTTTTTTTCTTCCAGTCCTTGTCCCTGCCCTACACAGAGACATACACCTTGTGTCTCTTGTCTAGTCCTCAAAGAATTGTAAAGCCCTCACTTTTGTCCTCTTCCATTCCCCTCCCTGCCCTTTAGCATTTTAGAGAGGAAGGTCTGGATCCTGTAGTTTGCTGGGAAAATCCCTGGTTCAGGCTGACCTATTTGCCTGATACTGTTAACAGTGACAAGAGAATGCAGTTGAACTGGATGTGCCTGGCCCCTGCTATACAGGGCAGGTTGGGAGAGCTTCTAGAATTTTCCTTCACTTGTCTAGCCCAGTGGGCTTCAACTCTGCTCTTAGATGTGAGGACAGAAGGAATGAAAATTCAAATTGTCTGAGTCTAGATTTCCAGATTTGGGGTTTTGTTCAAATAAAAGACATCTTTTCCAATGCAATGTTTTTTTTTTCTTCTCTTTTTCATGAGGTTTGTTTTAAATTCCCCTGTTAGAGGTGTTCTAAAAAATGTCACTTGAGGAAGAAATGTTGAGTTCAATCTGGCATAACACTAGTCATCATTTTAAATCAATATTAAGTTATAATTTAAACTTTATTTGTAACCAAAAGGTCTATCATAATGGATTGCCTGATATCTTGCCATTTGTACCTGTATCATTATTGCTGTGTAAAAATTCTGTATCAGAATAATGACAGTACTGTATATCATTTGATTTATTTTAATATTATATCCTTATTTTTGTCATGGTTGTCATCAGTTTTTATTACAAGCAGATTTCTATATAGGCCACATCCAAAAATGGGTGAAGACTTCCCAAGTCAGTAAAATAGGCCTAACACTATGTGCATTTCTGTGTTATATCCAGAAAAATTGTGTTTGCCTGAATTTTAAGGTAACCCAAAAGAAATAAACAATGTGTACATCAATGAAGTTTGGAGTGTGAAGAAAAATTATGACATGTAGAAGTGACCATAGTCAGGAATGGACTCCTGGCCTTTCACTGTATTTATTGAGCAGACAACGATGGAGTGTATCAGGCATGGGAGGGCACGGTGCTAGGTGCTAATCATATAGCAATGCCAATAGAGACTGGTCTTGAAAACCCACCAAGTATTGTAAACTGGTTTAACGTCTTAAATAAACAACATATGAAATGAGTTTAACTGACTAAACTTGGGCCTTGCCACCAACTGTTCTCCCTACCAAAGAACATGTCCATTTTATAGTTATTTTCCCAGCCAGGGTTAACAGTTGCACACTGTGTGGGCTTTTATCCCTTGGGGTAACATGTCCCATAAACGTATGGGATCTTGCTGCACTAATTACCATAGTTGGTCAGAGTAGTATTTTTCATTTAGTTTGTGTTCAAGAAACATTCCTCCCCATGTTTGCTGAAAAAGCTTGACTTCAATGAGTGGAATTATGGGTGAAAGAACAGGCACTCCAGCAATTCTACTAAATTTGTTTTCACATAATGTTTAAGGCATCCTTTTCATAAGTGGTGAGAGCTTATTTGGGTCAATCATCCATTTCCACCAAAGTTAAAAGCATAACAAACTCCTAGCCAGTTTTGTTTTACATATACCCATTCAAATTTTTTTTTAAATGGTACCTAAATGGGTAGACTGTGTGTAAATCCAAAGCCAAGAGAATGAACGTGCAGTCCGTGTGGAAAATTAAGAACTGTGCTGGCTGGCTCAGTGCCCCCAAATGAGAATTTTGTCATTTGCTACCTTTTCCCTTGGTTACTGTTTTTATTATTTTTAGAACTCCCTTCTATTTAGATATTAGTTTTCAATTTGCTACCATAAATGACACCTTCCAAGCAATTGTTTAAAAATCTTGTAAGGTTCTTGGAGGGTTTTTTTAAAATCATTTTATGCAAACTATACAAAGCCTATAAGGGCTATGGTGCTGTTTCTTTCAATTCCTAGGATGCACCTCCATTAGTGTTGGAACTTCATAAACCATTTTCCACAAGGTAAGGCAAGTAGGATTTTCCACAAGAAAAATGAAGTCCCCAGCAGATTTTGATTAAAACAGTGAATGAATTCCACCCATTGTAAGATAGAAGTAGGCCTTGTGCCAGATACTAATCCCCAAACTCAAGTGGACCTCTGGATTTCTTTGCCAACACTGATTTTCATGTAAACTGTCATTTCTGTCATTTTATTAAAAACATTTCTTGCCATAGAAAAGTTTATGCCCAAACTGTTTCCTTGTAAACCCTTCAGTCTAACTGAAGGCCTTCACCCTTCCCAGCATTTTAGTGGGGCTCTTTTGGTGGAGCCTTACAAAATCAGTCCCGTGATAGGATAGACTAGAGATTTAAACCAGTTTTCCTCTTTACTTGCTCTAATATCAGAAATTCTATCCCATTCTTTTCCAGCTTTGTTTTACAAGGGACTAAGCTGGGGACTATTTTAGTTTTAAAGCAGGACATTTTTGATAACTAGTGAATCACCATGAGATTCACTGGCAGCCTTTCATGATTTCTCTTCATGCTGCCATGTATTTCAGATAATATCCTCAGAATTGGACTCTCTCCAATATCTCTCCCTAATTTGTTAATTCTTATCACTCCCTTTTGCATTAACAAAAATTGTATTGCTTCCACTATTTTAGAAAATTTTAACTGACAAATAAAAATTGTATATATTTATGGTACACAATATGATGTTTTGAAATGTGTATACATTGTGGAATGACTAAGTGGAGCTAATTAGCATATGCATTACTTCACCTACTTATGTTTTGTTGTGAGAACACTTAACATCTGTTCCCAGTGCTTTTCAAGTATATAGTATTAACTATTGTCACCATGTTGTAAAAAAGTTCTACAGATCTCTCTTTCAGCATTTGTTAATATACCCTAGTGATGACAGTCTTTTAACGGTATGATCTTTAAGGGAACTTTATTACTCTCCACCAAAATATATGTCAGGTTTTTCAGAGTTAGAGATGCCATTAACATGCTGTTCTCATTTGGATTACTGCATCACCCAACAGGCTTAGAGATTCTAGTTCAACTTGACTGAGCCTAGATATTGTGGTTGTTTTTAAAGCTTCCTAATTAAAGATGTACCCATAGTTAAGAGCCACTAAACAAAAATAAAGGATTTCAGTTTTATGGAAAAGCACCTGCTAACTGTGACACTATTTGATGAGATACCTTCCTAGTTAAATTAGAAGTGAAAGCAAGCCAGGCATGTGGTACATGCCTGTAATCCCAGTACTCGGGAGGCTAAGGTAGGAAGATCGATGCAGGTCCAAGACCAGCATGGGCTACAAAGTTAGTTCAAGGCCAGCCTGAACTACATAGTGAGCCCCTGTCTCAAAAAGACAAAAATAAGTAAATAAATAAATTCTATTAAAAAAACAAGTGAAAGCAGTGGTTAAATGTCTTTGTCTTTTTACACCACCCTCAACAGTTTGCGTGGTCCTCACTATAAATTACTTACTGTTATCCTAGAGGGACACTCACAACTGCAGAGGTACAGGGGCAGTTAGTGTAGCTCATGTGAAGAGTTTGTGTAGCTCCCTAGAGTCAGGTTAGGGAGACAGGCCTGGGTCCCACCCAGCTGCCCCCTGACTTTCCTGTGAGCCCTTTGTTCTCTTGGACTTCTCTTGTTCCTTAGGAATACCTTTCAGATAACTCAACCTCTGAAATCCCCTACAGATATTCCCTTCTCTAGCCTTTTTCCCTGGTAACTCAATATTTCATCCTATTCTACTGGTCTCTAAATATCTGAATGCTCTGAAGTCCAATATTGCACCACACGGTTACTGAATAAATCGGACTACTAAGCATTTCAATAAAACGCATTCACCAAAGATTAAAAGCAACAATTTAGGAAATGGTGATGGCATCAGGTGACAAAATGCACAGGTTAATCTATGTGCCTACCAAGTGTGTACCTTGCACCCACCTCAGAATATCATCATGACATCTGTAATACCCCCACACACAGTTATGCCAGCAAGGTACTGTGATGGACTGCTTCGTGGAAACATCATTGTGGTGAAAATTTTCAGGCACGCTCTCATGTTTGCCCAGCGTTCTTAACCCCGACACCATTAACTTTCTAGGCCATGTAATTTGGTATTGTGAAAGATGCCAATGTGCATTATAGAAGGTTTACCAGCACCCCTGGCCACTACCCACTAGATAACAGTCACGCCCCTCATTGTGACAACAGTGTCTCTGGACATCGCAGATGTGTTCCAGAAGTTGCACATGGGGATAAAGTATCCCCTTTGAGTACGATTGGTTTGGTCTAAAGTTGTTTTGTGCCTGCTTAATATTATTTAATCATATATTTTTATTTCATACTCAAAAGGTAAAACCATGTTCTAAAAGTTAAATCTTTGCAAAAGCAATAAAAAATGAAATATTTTGTATTCAAAGTAGTGAAAACGTAAGCATTTGACACAATTTACATATTTCATGAAAGAAATGTCAGTTTGAGGGCAGCTCTATAGTCGACTGAATTTTAAGTAATAAATTTGTATAAGCTGCTCTTTAAAGTTTAAGGTAAAGAATGCAGATAAAATAAGTTCAGTTACATACTAATAATTTCAGATATTTAGATTCCACTTTGAAGTAAATTTCTACAATGTTTAAATCCAAATTTTTGTCATTCTCATTAAAATACAAAAAATTTGTGGAAAGATGTTTTTATTGCAGAAACCAAAAGCTTTACAAGCAAAATTGGGAAGAATTGTATTTTATTAAGTTATATTTGAATAACTGTTGAGAAATTTCCCAAATTGAGTTTCTTTGTAGACAAGGTTAAGCCTGGCATGACTATATCTGGCTCACTCTTAAAAAAAGCAGAGCAACAAAACTTTTTACTGTGGACACTTTAAACATAAAAGTTTTTAAAAAATCATGAGAGGAAGTCTTGTATATCCATCATTCAATATCTTCTCTCACTACCATCTCAATGTCAACTCTGCTCCATCTCTGCCGCTCCCAGTCCCACCTCCACCACCTCTATATTTCCTTGAACCAAATCAACTTAGCACCTTCTTGGTAAAGTCTGCTAGTCCTTCTCTGTATTAGTTCATTTTCCATGGAGATAACAAAATATCTGAGACCACAGTTTTGGAGGCTGAAAGTCCAAGCAGGCAGCATTGCACCAGCTCCAATGAGGCCCTCTGGCTGTGTCACAGCGTGGCTGACACAAAGGCAAGAAGGAAAAGAAGAGCTGTCACACAGTGAGACAGGAAGACAGAGCCTTGCTCTTTTTTAACAACCCTCTGGGTAAAACTAACATCCATTTTTCCCATGGGCATCACTCTTACACACCTGATTATTTCCCATTAGACTCTACCTCTTAGAGGTTCCACACCACACTCCCAGTATGTGAACCACTGGGGCCTAAGTCACAGCTGAACACAGCACTGTTCCATATGGGAAAGATAGGCACATGTCTGAATGTTATCAATAATGTCAACTGAGTCCCTCTTTGTGGTGGCTCTCTGCTGATGTGTCCCAATGTGGCCAAATTCCTTTTATTAATCAGCCTGTATTCCTAAATCAGCTTATTTACCCTGGAAATCTCAAGCTGGATCTCTGAATGAAGGAACAAAATATTTCCAGCCCACAGTGTGTGTATGAATGAATACTTGCTCCTATATCACATTTTAAAAGATAGTATTTTTCTTCTCAGCATAGGAGACTTAGAATATTGTGAACTATGGTGCTGTGATTTGTTTATAGGGAGTTAAATGTCTGAAACTATTAGTCCTTTGCACAGCAAATGTTAATGTTTTCTGTCAGTTTTCTTGTATTTAGAGAAGAGCGGAAAGGTGCCTGAATGGAAGAAAAGAGTGGTAGACTCTAGTTATCATTCACAATTCACTTATTATCTTCATTCCTTCATCCTCATAGGCTATCTCCTCCAGCTCCTTCCCACTTCTCCCTCTGTTTTTATTTTCATTCTCCCTTTCAGTGGTTTTAGCCCAGCACATGACCCCTGCCTAGATAGCCAGACACTGCATTTAACAGCTGCCTAGGTTTGGCAGTGTGACTTAAATTCTTAGTGATAGAATCTAAGCAGAAGTGATCGTTCTTGCTTTGGACCTCCTTGTTAAAGTGCTTCCACCTTTACCATAATCTATAAAAAGAATAATTCCTCCAAAAGTTGATCATTTTGTTAATTTTTCTGCTTCATTTTGTTGTTTTACTTTTTTAAAAAATGTCTTTGTCATCATTTTTTAGTGTCGTCTCTGAAGAGGGTAGGATCAACCTACCACAAATTCAAAATTGGTTTGGATGTTGGGACAGACAACAGGACAAACTCCAGGGGGATGTACTAGGATTTAATGGGATTTTCTGGTGATATCCAAGCAGAAAAGGTTGGCCCAGATAGCAGTAGCAAAGTCATGAGATTGGTTTTAGCTTGCGTTGTGGTCCCTGCTGGGGTCGGCTAGTTCTGGTGCAGGGCCAGGGAAGAGGAGGAGAGCTGTCAGTATTCAAATGTCAGAAAGGAGTTTCCTTGCTACAACAGCCCTAAAATAATATCAAAACAAGAACCTGGTAACCAAACAGATAGAATCTTCAGGACCAGTTAAACTTTTGAGATGTGATCTAAATATAGTGAAAAATTTTAATAAATTGCTATAGTAAAAGACACATTGCCATTAATTCCCCTGAAAATATTTCCCCTCGCTTTGAACAGACTTATCCTATCATTCTTGCCACTTTCTGAAGCAGTCATGAAGTTCCCTTTCATAAGTGTCTTTATGAGGTGTTATCAAAAATAGGTTGACTGCCACTGCCAAGTGCCATCCAACATAAAGGCAGGCTCGTAAAAAATATTCAGTGCATCCTTGTACTGGATCTGGCACCATGCAACTTCTAGCTCTTCCCCAAACTCAAAATGATCATGAAAGGTAAATGTTTTGAATTGATTCAGGACATTGAGACAGCTGTAAGCATTCAACTAAAGATACAAAAGAGAACTTCCAGAACATTCTATCTCTGGTTACCCAACTGAGGGGAAATATACTTCCAGTATGTTTCAAGTAAAACAGAGTATTTTGAGACGGATTAAGGGTATTTAAAAAATAATCACTGTATTCTTTCTGTCACATCTTGTACTTACAGATTTTGATCATGGCAGCATCCATATTCCCAATGCTAAGGAAAGGAGTATATCTATCTTCATGTCCAAACTCTGAAAGATATCTCCTACATGGATTAAGAAAAGCCATTGCAACTATGAATTTTTTATGATATTTAAATGAATCTTAGCCTTGCCAAAAAGTGTTAAAAAGAAAAAGAAAAAGGTATAAACTTTGAATGACAAACTTTCAGCGAATAATAGTAGTGAAAGTGAAGTAATATGCTATTAAGAGAAGACTAATCATGGCTTTGTATAATTGTGTTCCTTTCAATAGAGACAGGTTATTAAATATACAACTAAAGGTATTTAACTCTAATATCTTTATAAAACTTATAAAGTAGCCTACAAATGTTTTTAAAAAATCCTTTGTCAGACCACATGTCACCATACTTATAAAGAATTAGAACAATTATGCAAATGTAATTCTAGAAATAGCTCTGGGTATCCCATAATTCCTCAAGATAGATATGCAAATTAAACTGATCGTGACTGTGAATTTAAAATATTACACACTGTATGCTTATATTCTCTGTGTTACTGCAGCGTGAGTACCTAAGACAGGTTCTTTTCTTTCTCTTTTTGCCTAGCACATTGTCAGGCACATGAGTCAATATTCAGGGACCATACAGTGAATAAAGGGGGGCAAATGCATATGGTAATGAAAAAGACCAGGAAATTTTCATCATATTGTGCATTTTAAATTTAATGATTCCTATAGATTTTTTAAATGAGAATATTAGGTTGGCATTGAAACCTAAATAATTTTCAAGGTCCTTTCAAATTACAACACATCTGTATCTTCAAGAAAATAAAACTACTTACTGCTCTCTCCAAGTTCCAACTAAGAAACTGTGTGTTGCTCAGATAGCATTTTCTGGCAGAAAATAAGATTTCCATACTAAGAAGTGATGACGCAGACTAGCATAATTCAGGTAACATAGATGTACCAGAAAGATGTTAAAACACACAGTTTTACAACAGTTTACACGTTTTTTACCTGTCATAGACTGGCCGCTTAGAACTTAAATTTTAACTAACTAAATTATTCCTCTTAGAAGTCAAGTTGTAATAGCTTTAATTTACTTGTCTCCTTAATGTTACTGAGAAATAAGATTGTTGCAAGTATGCCTTGACATTGCAACTTAAAGGTTTTTGCATGATTTCTCTATGATTTGTAAGCTTTAGGCTTTCAGATATAAATTTCAAGCTGTTTATTTACCAGGATACAGGCTTGGTTGGATACCTACTAAACCTTCCTTCCTCTTGCCTCCTTTTCTTTAAACAAAAGCAAAGAATGCCTTCTTCTTGTAGCATGGATCTGCTATCCCCTGTCCTTTGGGAGGTGGGTGGAGTGGTCCTTTTCAGAGTTACCTGTTGGTTTCTACTCAGTTCTGACAGCACCAATCAGCGGTCTCTGAGGGCTCTCCGCACAGCAAGATATTATGTAACAAACTCCTTCCCTTAAAATGATCTGATTCCTTACTGGCACTTGCACATTTGGATAGAATTGGGACAGAGCACTTTGAAGACAGAAGTATGTAGTTTTATTTCACTTAGAGAAATGTATTTTTAACACCAGTTTAAGAGTGAGTAGAAACCAGAGGAGTCAGAAAAAAATGGAAGAACCCAGGAGGAGGAGAAGATGGAACTGGGACAATTTTGGTTCCAGTCCTCTGGTTTTTCCTTTTCCCCTCAATTGGGTAACCAGAGATAGAATGTCCAGGGCTCTTTCCAGACAGTTTATTATGTCTGATCTTGTTATCCCACACGCTCCACCTACATCCCTCTCCTGGCCTCTGCCTTGCTCTGCCTTGCTTTATGATTCTGGGTGCTTTTTTTGCCAAGTTTCCCCAGTTAGCTGGCTGACATGTTACCAAGAAAACCACACCTCCCTTCTCCCTGTGTCCTTCCACGCTGCCCAGCACAAGCGCTTTTGGTGGGATCCATTGGTCAAATGGATTCAGTCAGGTAATTTTCCAAGGTCCTATATAATTAGATTTCTGACATCAAAAAGTTTAATTATATACTGATTGAAGAGGTATTATAAAGTGTAGTTTCCACAGAACTGGCCTATGAATAAATGATAAGTAGTGTCAAATCTATTTCATTATTTTTCTAGAGCCAGGATAACTAGCAGCAGGCAGAACAATCTGAGAGTTGGAAAATGTGAATTAAGTGTTTAATATTTTTACATTTGTGAATACAGTTCCACAATGACAAGTGTATTGATCAAACGGATTGAGGAGGGAATAAGGTAGGCTTAAATAGTGTTGTAGTTTCTTGTCCCTTGGAATAACAGGCTTCCTTAATGTTAATGGCAGAAACAACAGTAGTATTTAATTCAAAACCAACAGTCTAGAGATATGCGATGGGTCCTTTGGTTAGCAATCCAGAATGTTGAAATAGGTGCCTGAACTTTGTTCTGCTCTGCTATCCTCACTGTATTGATGGTGTCTATCTTAGGGGTTTTAAGATAGCTGCTGTGGCTACAGGTATCACATCTTCACTCAAGAACATCTCAAAGGGAACAAAGGAGGAGGGGAAGAGGGTTCCTTATGGGCTGGGGTAGATCCCAAAAGTTTAGTTCCAGCTGTTAAAAAAGCAGAAAGAACCCTTTAGATTCACATCAAGGCTTTTTGTTTTGTTTTTTATTTCTCTTTACTCCTACAGTAGAAGGATACTGGCATGGGGCTAGGATACAAGCCCTTATGGTGAAATGAGTATTTTGGATTAGCTGCTTTTTTGATATTTATTTATTTAGCAATACCGAGGACTGAGCCTCAGGCATTCACACTGAGCTACATCCTCAGCCCCCACCCCTCACTTTTTAAAAATTTTGATACAAGGTCTCACTAAATCCCAAAGTTGCCTATGCTGGGCTTTAACTTGCAATATGCCTGCTTCAGCCTCCCAGTGCTAGGATTACAGGTGTACACTATGACACTCTGATGTCAGCCTCATTTTATAACCCCGGACACCTCCATGCACACAACTTAAAATGCTGGTAAGACATTCAGCCACTCATGAGGCTCAGACTGAGTCAGAGGCCTTGAAACTCTTGCAGGGTCAGCACTGCTATAACCTCTCTCCCCTCTCTGTAGAGGCCAGGAGTCCACTCTTTATGTCCAGTTCACTTTCTGTGTCAGAGTTTAATATGCAGTTTTGGGGGCACCAGCAACTTTGGACATAAGGAACAATACTTGCAAGAAAAGCACGTTGGTGTGACACAGGTTTGGTCTCTTCAGGGCACCACCAGAAACTTGGAGTGGCTAAACTACAGGTTGTGAGAGATAGCAGGAAAAAAACAAAAACAAAAACAAAATCACCTGGCATGGTGGCACAGGCCTATAATTCCAGCATTCTGGGAGGATCACAAGATTGAGCCCAGCTTGGGCAACTTAGTGACTTAGCAAAACCCTGTCTCAAAATAAAAAAACAAGAAGGGCTGGGGATGTAGCTCAGTGGTTCAAGCCCTAGTGCCATCACCACCACCACAAAACAAAAGCAAAACCAAAAAGAGCCAACAAAAAGAAAAAAAAGGAGGGAGGGAGAAGGAACAGAAGAGAAAAGGAAGAAAAGGAAAGGGAAAAATAGAAGCCAGTATGATAAAACTGAGAAGATTTGGCAAGGCTAAATAATGATTACTCATCATTATCACTGTTGGTTTGTAACACGCTTCTTCATTTTGCTAGCAATATTTTTAAAAGCTGAACATGTCAAATGTAAATTTAAATAGACCCAGTCTTTCTGCAAAACTATTTGATGTAAGGTATAGCCAAAGACCTAGTCCTATGCTAGAACACACAGATGAAGATTTATGGACAAATATAGTGATAATTTGTTTATCTCATGGGGTAGTGGGGAGGATGTGCTAGATGAACTTCCCAAATAAACAAGCCATTTCAATGAAAGTGTTCCCCAAGTACATTGTACCTGCCCTGGTACAATGACCAGAGTACTCAAGACAAAACTACCCTTTC
>RJWT010012767.1:0-22200 GCA_004365215.1 Cuniculus paca
GTTCAGCTTTACTACGCATTTACATTTGAAGAAAGGTCTCAGCTTCAAGGAGAAATGTTATATCAAGTATTTCAATTTTATCTAAAGTGCCAACAAGGAATTTCCAAGATTTCAAGCGGCTTTCTACAGCACTATATGTTGGCAGTGTATTTGGTTTTGTTAATAGCCAGATTCTGTTACTTCAGCACCAAAAAGTAACTTAATATTTAATGTTCAAGAGATTTCCTTAAGAAAATAAAACCATAGTGTAAACAGCCATAACATTGTACATATGACTCCTTTCAAATACTAAATGCTCATTTTTCTTCCTTTGGATAAAAATAATCATATTGAGTGTATTATAAAAGCACCCCATACATATGCTGTAAGAGAAGCTATGGAACATCCTTCAGAATGGAAACCACGTCCCTGTGTTTCTACTCAAAGCAGCTTTTGAGTGTAGGATTAGTCTGACAGAATACTAAAAGAAATCTTCAGTTGGAACTGTCTCTACAATTTCAATACATTTGTCAGAGCCACAAAACATTTTCTTCCAGCTCTGATGACGTGACTTAGAAGTTTCTTAACTGGTAGAGTAAAGAAGAAAAAAGAAAAATCACTTTGATGTAGGAACCGATCTCACACTTCATCCACTTTTGAGATTGCTGTAGATTTTTGGGTGAAAGATTGCAAATGTTAGTCCTTGTAACAATTACACATAGGAATATTTTGATAAAAATTCTCATGAATCTTTTAAAAAAAATTTATCCAAGATGGATGGTTCCTATGTACATCAAAATTTTAGTAAGAGGATTTTAGATCCCAAAAGATAAATGACTTTATATATTCTAGAATATTTGCAATCCCAGATTCTTGAGGGTAGGGATGTGCAACTGGCATTCATGAGTAAATTTATGGGTTCATAAATCTACTTAAATTATACTCAAAATTTTGAGTCAAATTATTATTATTTGCATATGTCATTTTTGTCAGATGCACATAAGAATCTATGACCCCCCAAAATCATATAAAATAATGAATTATAAATACTAAGAACTCAATATAACTTCTCTCTGTAGTGTTAGAGGTTAAATTGCTTAATCCAGTTGGAATGACAAAAGCAGAACATCATTGCAACATTCACAAAATCTTGTTGTTTCTGTTCAGTTCTGCAAAGTCTTGCTTGCTCTCTGTGGCACTCAAGCTAGAGTTGCATAATACAGAGTCCAGCTCAAGACTGGGATAAGAGTTTGATGTTTACTTCATTCAATTCAGAGTCCAGCTGTAAATATATTATTGTTGAGGAATAGTGCAGTATGGTATTTTGAGGCTCAAGAAACAGTGATGTATAGCCAAATACTTTGAGCTGCTTTCTTGTTTAAGAAAAATTGTTTCAAGATTTGATTGCCACTAACTCAGACAACTTTTTCATCACTGTCCTTTCAATTCCATATTTCAAATTTTGTCCACATAATTTATTTTTGTTCTACCCTTCTGTCAAAACAATGTGGAAATCTCAAGTTATATAATTGAGGTCTTGGAGAGGCAATATACATCTAGCCAACCAAAATAAAATGAAAGCTATTATCATGAAATACACGTAAGGAATTTATCCTTTGTTCAGTTAAGAGTGCCAACAGTTGTGATCTTAGAATGAAGTCAAAGATAGCTAAAATGAGTTTTCATTAATGCAACCATGTGCAAAATCATTCTGTAGCATAACAAATGATCTGTAACAATATTTATGCATTTCTCATTACCCAGGGGAAGAAGTCAATTTGAGATGAAGTAATAATGTATTTTTAAAATACTATACCTGGAAGCCGAAATCATTGTATTTATCTTTCTTATTTGGATTTGTCATCATTGCCATTGGACAGGTAGGTGAAAGTTTTTATGCAAACTCTGTCTACAGGGAAGACAGTGAAATGTTAATTTCTTTCTTCTTCCTTAGGATCATTTTGAGCATGCAATTCATTTCACTTGAGTTACCACTAGAAGGGAGATTTTGCATAGCTTTACACTAACATCTCTCATTTTTCATGGATTTGTAAATTTGCATATGAAGATGTTCTAGCAAGATGAGGTTATCAGTGTGCAGAATTGTTAAGGGAGTGACAGAGTCGACAGAAGATGAGCAAGTTGACAATCCTTGGAGCCATCCTAATATCTTCCTGGAATGGTCAGAGGAGTAAGAGACTCTTTGAATAGCTACCTGACTAGAATATAGAAATTGCTCCCCTGTGGGAGTAGTGCGGAAAGGCTAACATTATCAGGCCATTTGTATAAAATTGCAAAAAAAAATGCTTAATAAAGAGAACATGTAAAATGTAAAACATATGGACTCAGCCTGACAGTCCATGAAAACTATTCAAGGAAAGAAGGAACAAAGGAGGGTCTTCCCAATATACACAGAAGAAGTAAAATGTTCTTCTACATTTTCCTATCAATGCAAACATTTTGGATGAAAATAAGCCATTAGAAGGACTGGCCTCAGGTTCCTCAGTCTGAATTTTCCTGCAAATACTAATGCACACATTTTTAATACATTGCGTTGGCACTGGCAATCAGGTCTGTTTTGTAATTTTTAATATAATTTATTTTTTGACTCATGAATTATTCATAAGTAGGACTTAAAATTTCTAAATGCATCAATTTCTGGGCTATCTTTAGCTATGAATTGCATTAGTAATTTTATTGCTTTGTTTTCTTGTTGAGTTTTGTGATCAAGGATGTGATCAATGTTTCTAGATGCTTATATACTTAAAATATGTACTTATTGGTTTTTGTTATAGGAATGCGTACATATAGATCATACAAAGAAACACATGTAGATCACATTAAACTTAATAATTTTACTGTCCACAGTATTTTCTTAACTTTTACTATACTTTGTTTCACTCAGTCTTTGTGAAAGGTATGTTAAAAATCTTTCATTATCATCTATAATTATGGGTTGTTAATCTCCCCTTGAAGTTCTGCTTTTTGCTTTATGTACTTGAAGACTGTATTTTTAGGAGGATACAAAATCAGAATAATTACAGCTTCCTGGATATTTACCATTTGATAAAGCAACTCTTGGTCCTGAATAATGCTTTCATGCCCCTAAGTGTGTGTAGGATATATCAGCTTTTCGTAGATCAGTCTCTTACCAGGTTATCATCCCTTCCTGCCCAACTAGAATCTATTCATCCCTCTCCCTTCCAATAGAACCTCAGTTTTGGTTAGGTAGCCCCCTCTTTTCTACATAGCTAAATGTCTTGGGCGTAGTTTTGATAGTTTTAAGAGTGAGTCAGTTATGTTTTCAGTTGATTGTTTTTTATTCATGAAGTTCAGTGTTGGCCAAAACGAAGTCTCCTGTTTGGTAGGGAACATCTGGGAAAGCTTTCTTTCTCCACTGGAATCTTTCTGCACTGGCCATCTCCATGGTCTCTTTCTCCAATGGAATCTTGCTGTTTCTGGTGTGACCCTTGAAATGGCTGTAACCATCTTACAAGAAGCTTAAAAAATGAAATCAATGCAAAGAATGCCATAAAGAAGAACTCAGGTTCTTCATGCAATCACCACCTGTTGCATATCCTTCTTATTTTTATGTGTAATTCTTCTTTGAGTGCCTTATATCAACTGAATAAGGTTAAGATGGCCTCAAACACAGAGGTTTGTGGGTTCTTTTTAATCTCTTAAAAGTGAATTTATCTATTTGCATTCATTTAATAATATATTTGCTCTCCTGTCAACTTTCTTTGCTGAGGTCAACTTCTTTGTGATTTTGTTTTCAAATTTTTGTCATATGGATTTGATTTTTATTGGCTCCTTTGTCTTATGAATTTTAATAATTATTCTCTTCACTCTGCAACAGTTGTCTTTAAAAATAAGAAAAAATGTTTTTGATGGTCAACACCATTTTGGCAAAAGCAAAAAATGGTGCCAATGAAATGTTATCAAAAATCAAATCATTATCCATACAAACAATGAAATGTGAGTAAGCAATTGAAGTGGTAATATTGATCTTCATTTGGAAAAAATTTAAAGACCCACTGCTAAATGACCAGGGCAGTTTGCAAAAAATTGTATTTACAGTTGACCTTTTGTGACTTTGTTTGGTCTGTTCCCGTTTCATTTACGTTAATCAGAAATTCAGTTGTTTCTGATAAGTAGATAACAAAGTTTCCTAATTTCCACAACTAGTTCAAGCTTTCTCCATTTTTGTAGTCTTTTACTCATATTATTGGTGTGAGTGGTGGTATAAGTATTAGTTTCTATCTTTCCTGTAAGCATTTCTTTCTTTATAAGTCAATATTATGTTTTTCTCATTCATTACTTTAATAAACATTAAGGACTACTTACTAAATGCTAGATATGCAAGTCCAATTGTTAAGCTAGATATTTAAGCCTAACTGCAAGATCATGTAATCTATAAACTATAAATATCAAAAGGAAGAGCCAGGAGGAGAGAAGCGTCTAGAAAATAAAAACCTAATAGATTGCTTTGATCATGAATCAATAGCACAGATAGTCCCTCTTTCATGTATTCTGTGTTTCAACTAACTAGGTTAGAAGAAAGTTTAAGGAAAGTAAGAGATTAGCAAATTTGAGGCTATTTTTAAAGTGTAAATCTCAGTAATTTACCAAGAAAAAAGTTACTTTAACCTTAAAAAACTAAAGCCGTATTTATCACCTCCTTGTGTCTCGTCTGTTACATAGGGTGATAGATCTAGTCTGAAGACTGAATGAATGTAGACAAAATGGAATAATAATGATATTATTATTAATCACAATTATCTCACATCTTACCTTTAGTAAAGACATTAGCTATGGAAAGTACTGTTGTACTTACTTTTCATCTGTTAATGCCTTTAATCTTCCTGACATTCTATAAAGTATGTGTTATTATTCTTATTTTGAAGATGAGGTTTAGAGATTTGCTTGAGACAATTCTTCCAAGAGATAGAAATTTTTTTTAGAAATTTCAATGACATCAAGATAGTAATTATAGAGAAAACACTTAAATTACCCTTAACAAAGCAAAAAAAAATCACTTGTTAATTCAAGAGCAAAAAATATATATCTTGCACATTTATTCTCCTCAATTAAGTTTCATTGAAATTGGAATTTATTCAGATGATAATTACATGTGGAAGAATGAAATTGTATTGAGATGCTGTTAGTTTTATTATGAAGTGAGATGGTGCAAGAATGTTTAACCCTTTCAAAGATGCAATGTGAGAGCTGTCATTGGGACCCCACACATTTAGCACTAACAGTAAGTTAGATGGGAAAGGCTGCACGGCCGCTATTCCCACTTTTAATACCCTGGAACCATTGCTTTGCTTTTAGGTAATAGTGGGAAAGATTCAGGAAAAGATTCATTCCCTGAAGCTATTCTTCTAACTTGCCTGGCATGCTACATGCTACCTTGTTTCTGATTACCTACCTATTTATTCAGCCAAACTAGAAGAGGCTAGTAAAGAGAAATCTATTTCTGCTACTTCTCCATTGCTACGACTACCTGGCGTTGCTGGCTTCCACCACTGTGCATGTACCTGATTGAGTACCGGCCATGTAGTTGGGTGAGGTGGAGCCTTGCATGTTCATCTCAACACACCCCAATTAAATGAGCACAAATCAATCCCTTACCAAATGCCTTGTTCTTCAAGGATGGACACACCAAGGCCTAAGACACTCTGTCTGGTGATGCCCAAAGTCAGTTCAATTAGAGTGAAGACCAGAGAGTTTGCTCTGAGGTTGGAGGAAGAGAAACTTCTCTGAATGGTGTGGCATGAAGATGTAAGAATTGAAATCGCTGCAGCCATTTTGTGACCATGAGGGAAGCCAGCAGGGAATCCAGATCACTACAATGAGGCAAAATAAAGAAAGTGATATAAATTTATTTTTGTTTCTCAGTGTACATAAAAGTTATATTTACAGCCTGTAATCCCAGCACTTGGGAGGCTGAAGCAGGAGGATCACCACAAGTTTAAAGCCAGCCTGGGCTACATAGTAAGTTAAAGGCCAATTGCACTACGAAACAAGACATTGTGTCAAAAACACTGAAAGTTATATTTACCTTATACTATAGTCTAATGAGTGTGCAATAACATAACATCTAAGAAAAAGTGTACATACCTTAATTTAAAAATTACTGCTGTAATCTGAGCTATTGAGGAATCAGCTGGGATAGACTCACCCTGTACATGGTTGCCACAACTTTTGATTTTCAGAGACAAAAATATCTGCAAAGCTCAGTGAAGCAGCATATTAAAATAGATATGCCGGCTGAGAAGAGGGGCACAGCCAAGATAAATCCATAAAAATAAATCCTAACCTTGATCAAGTTTTACCCTAGGATCAGTCTATCTTGGGACTTTTCATTTATAAGAATCAATACATCCCCATGATTTTAAAAGCCATTTTGAGGAGCTCGGGGTGTCAATCAGTGATAGAGAATGTACTTGGCATGTGGATAGCCTGGGTTATAGATCTCCGGTACCGCCAAAAAGAAAACAAAGGGCATTTTGAGTTAGGCTTTCTGCTGTTTGCAATGAAAGTATCTTAGTTGGTGCTGATTGTGGAGACAGGCAACAGGCCTGCAGAGAAATATATGAAATCCAGGACTGGTTATTTAGTTAAAGTTTTAGTAATAATTTGGTTTCTATGAATGTATCTGATGCATGGCTTCCTGAAGTCTTTTATGTGCACCCCACACTCCATTCTCCTCCTCCCTTTGATGTGGTCCCGGCATCTTTGGGGGGCCTCTTTTTGTTCATCCTTGGTGATCTGGCTGGATGTCTTCTTGTGGGTCCCTAATTTGCCTTTCAGAACTTTGCAGAGTCCTGCTTGGCCAATTGGCACTCTGCTCTCTGCCCTGCACTTCCCATATAGTTCATTCACCTGCCAAAATTGTTTGTTTCAAGAGCATCCAGCTCTTCTGGACTCCTTTCTTTCCATCAGGTCTTCTTCATTTTTTATTTATTTGTTTTGCCAGTGCCCTAAACATTTTGAAATTTGCTTTTCCAGACTGATTATTTTTATCCTCATCGACTTCTTTTTCCTTAGAAAGGACTGCTATACTTTTCTCCTTACTACCGCCACAGAAATCTCAATCCTATTTCACTTCTTTATTACTTCTATTAGTTTGATAATTGAATTAAAAAGGATCTTTGCTTTATGTTGCATTTTGTAACAAGAAATGAACTGTAGCATGCTTTAAAATCTGGGTCATAGTTTGGAGTTAACCCATTTCTCTAGCAAACATCCGAGTAGCTCAAAGCCTTGTCTGATCACCACTGCATACGTGTTAGGGTACAGGTCCTTGTGGAAGTCTGTGTGGGATTAGTATAAATAAAGCGGAAGTAAATATGCATTTATACAGTTCCTTTCTCTTAAGACCACTATAATGACAGGTGTTGATGATTTAAAAAAATAAATAAATTATCATCATAATCCAAGGATCCAAAGCAAGTATTTTGAATTTTATACCCGGACATTATTTCCATATGTTTTGGGAAGGCAAAACCCAGAAGTTTAAGAGGTGGCTGAAAAATTCTGGAGTGGAAAGAGATGTGTTTTGGTGAAAACCACTTAAGGGCTGCTTTGGTTAGGGAGGAAGCACCCTGAGGATTTGTCCTGATGCCTCCTCCCCTAACCCCACCATATAGACTGCTTCACAGTGTGACTTTGTGGCTTCCCACCAAATGGTGACCTTGAGACTTGTTTTTCCAGAGGACATGGGTACCAGTCATTCTTAGGCTTCAGGAATCCTGTCATGCTTCTGGCTGTTCTCCTGGAACCTGGCCCGGCCTCCACATACCCAGAATGGTTCACTTAGTAGGAGAGACTGCGTGGAACAGATTCAGCTCTTCCCAGTTGCCCAAGCTGAGGCTACGTGGAAGCCGAGGCAGAAAGCAAAGCCAGCCTATAAGTGACAGCAGATTCCTGCAGGCGCCCAGCTGAATTTAGTCTAAACTGCTGACCCAGTAGAACTGCTGACCCAGCTAAACAAATGGCTGTTAGCAATGGTTAATAAAGCCCCAAAAGCTAATTGATACAGAAATGCTTGAGTATAGGAGGGGAGAATGGAGGGGATGCTGGATAGTATAAGGGGAGTAGGAAAATGTTATGGTTGATACATTGTGTCAACTTGAGAAGTTTAGAAGTTTAAGCCATTCAGCAGGGAGCCAGGGTCCTTATCTTGTAAACATTCTCAGCCTGAGCAAGAGGAAGGCAAGAAGGTGGTGTTAGGGTTACACCCACGGGGTGGGGGGTTTGGTAGCCTGCTCACAATATAATGGAGAAGAAACTCGCATTTCCTCCACTTTTGCTCTTGTGGCTTTGCTGTCTCCTGCTGCCTTGAAGTGTTGCCCCTGTACCACGCCACGCTGCCTTGGAGTCAGCTGATTACGGACTGAAACCTCCACAAACTGTGAGCCAGATAAAGCTTTCCTTCCTTAATTTTGGGCATTGGGTATTTTGTCTCAGCAATTAGAGAAAAGTAACACAGGAGGGGATGCTGGAAATGAGGAGGAGCTGTGGAACAGGAAGCTAGGCGGTGGGTCTAAGAGAACCCGATAAGGCAGGTAATATTAGTGAGAGGTTCTTGATCATGAGAATGGCCAGTTAGAGAAGAAGGCTTATAGACAAGAGTAAAACTTTCCCTGCTACTGCCCCACTCCTCCGTCACCATATAATTTCTTCCACTCACATTTACTTTGGGCGGGAGGTATTTTTCAGAAATCAGAGAAAAAGGGGCTAAATTATATATCTGAGGTCACATGGGGGTGAAGGGAGGAAGGAAAGGGCAATGCCTATACTTGCAAGAGGTAAGGTGAGAGACAAATTGAAAATCTGGATGATCAGGCAACAATTAGGGTTATGAGGTATGTTATTCAGCTTTTCATTGCCGTGACAGAATATCTGGTAAAAACAATTTAAAGGAGGAAAAGTTTATTTTGGCTCATGGTTTCAGAGGTGTCAGTCTATGGTTAGCTGGGTTCCTTGCTTTTAGGCCTATGGTGTGGCAAAAATCATCATGGTGGAGGGGTATGGCAGAGCAAAACTGCTCATGTTGCAGCCACAAAAGGAGAAAGAGAGACAGACAGACAGAGTCAGAGAGAGACACAGAAAGAGGCATGACAGAGGCAGAGAGAGAAAGTCAGAGAGGAAAGGGATGGAGACAAAATATAGGCCCCAATGTCACACCCTCATGACCCAATCCCTTCGATTAGTCTCCACTTCCTAGGTCTTTATCATCTCCCAATATGTCATAAATTATAAATTCACCAATGAATTAATCTATAGATGAGGTTAGAGCTCTCATTATCCAATCATCTATCAAAAGCGCGACCTCTGAACACATGAACCTTTTGGGGGGAACATTTTAGATTTAAAACATAACAAACAAAAAAATATGCTCCATTCAAGAATGTCTGGAAATTCTGGGAGAGTGATGAGTTTTTCACTTTATGCAATTTAAGCCAATGTTTTTCACAATCTTAGCAGACAAAGTCACCTCCACAAACCCTGGAACTTTCTGCTACTAGGAGCTGACTTCAAAATATCTATCTACCACACACAATGTTTTATATTTTCATTTCTCAGTGGAAGGCAGCTGCTGAAGCAAAGGTGAGGCACACTGGCTCTGGCATCACTGAAAAAGTTGACTTCATTGCTAACTTTCCTTTCAATAAATCTGGAACAAAAGGAGAAATTGCCTATATCAACCAATGTAAAAATCCAGGCAACAGCAAAGTAAGTAGGAAGTTAAAACTGAATCTCTGGACTTATTTGAGAGAAGAGACAGTTTAGTTTGGCTGATGGTAGGAAGCAATATTTTGAAATACCATATGATGTACTTCTCCTCCTTAGTATTTCCAGAGTCAGTTTTTGTTTGTTTTGTTGGTTAGTGGGTTGTTTTTAAAATCCTGCAGCCTTCCCTCTGTTTAAACCAGGAGACTAAAGACAATGTTTTGCAAGGGAAGGAAGAGAGCCTGCCACCAAGAACAAAGGAGTCCTAGCTCAGCTTGGGGTTTCCAACTACCTTTTCAAAATAATGTTGGCAAATAAATAACAGTCCCCCAAACTGGACTTGCAGGCAAGAGTAGAGCAGAGTTGTATAAAGAGCCAAAGTTTGGAGGACTGGCCTTAGAGAAGGACAAAGGAGAATGGGATTGAAAAAAATTCCTGTCACACAGAGGAGAGTAAAACCCCTGTGTTTGGGGAGAAAATGCCAGGGAATCTAAGAAGAGAAGGGAACGTGGTTGCCTGTGAGAGAGCCTGGCATACTTTGGAGTTGGAAGAAATTTTTTTTTAAATGTTAGAGGCAGCCTGGAAGGGTTTAAACCTCTCAAAGGAGGCCCAGATTCAGCAATGCACCATGTCCAGCCACCTGAGGGAGACGGCTAAGCCCAGGAGGGAGCTTAAGGCAGCCTCACAAGCACCGGCCAGCCCAACATGGCCGCCTGGAGGACTTCCTGTCTTCCCGCGGCATTCCTCCTGCCCACAGGGGCCAAGGCCAGAAAGGACAAAACACCTGAGAAAGGTAGCAAACTCTGAAAGATGCAGCAGTTAACCCAAAGGGGCTACTTTAAATCAAAAGAGGCTTGACACTTTTAATTGGCAAAGTCAAATTTTTCACCCATCAGTGGAAGGACGGGTGAAATTAAAGGAAGTTATGTAAGTTTTTTCACATCTGAGTCAACATATGTGAATATATATATATATATATTTTTTTTGAACCAGTGTACATGTAGAATATATCTGAAGAAGAATAGTGGGAGGTAAGACTGGGAGTTAGGTTGAAATTAGAATGAATTGAATTGAGGAACAGGAAATTGTGAACATTGGTGTCAATTCTCATGATTTCCTTGAACAGAAAGGCCAGGACTGCATCTTATCAACCAAAATAAAATGGAAGGTTTTCAAGTGTTCCTAGGAAGTCCTCATCCCTTCTCTGGATCACAAATTGCCTCAGGGCATAAACAAAAAGTTTCCTTCTTTTTAAGAAAATTGTTAAAATTTTTTTTTTTTAAAGGACAGCCTCACACAGCCACAGTGCAGAAGTCAGATTGCCTTTGGCAGTCACGCGAGCAGGATACGCACTAGAACTGCAAGTGGACCGACCTGGAGTCTTGGCTGAACACACCTGTCTCACATATTCAGGACGCCCACAGCAGAGAAGAAAAAATGCCTTTTCCCTTACGTCCTCCAGTTTGTTGTTGTAGCTCATAATTAGTTCAGTTTAAGAGGAATAATCCAAATAGATTGACTGAACAGATTAAAATGTGTTAGCTAGTCTTCTGTCTTAAATCAGCGTCAGCAGCTGTTGATTGCTTCAAACGGGACAGAATAATTAAAGTGATCCCTTAATGTTTTACACCTAATGACTGAATATTAGGAACAAGCATCAAAGCTTGAAAAAAGGAACAGATCTGCTTCAAAGCAAACCTGGGGTCTCACTGTGGATCCTCCCCCAGTGTGCATGACATTCAAGCAAGACATGGTTGGTGAGGGCATCGATTTCTGTGCAGACACAGGGGCATGAACTGTAGAAGAAGAATGCAGAAGCACACAAGAGCATTTTCAAGCAGTCAGAGAACTGGTCTAACCATCTTACCAGACCTGTTTTTAAGTCTGTATTACATCCATAGGACAAATTGAGCAAATTCACACATTCAGGACATACTTTGGAGTTGGAACAGTATTTATCACAGCTTCAGCACAAACTTTTCAAAGGCCTTCAGTCTCTTTTTCTCTCTAAAATTACCAAATGGCACGTCAGAGTTGCAGAAAGCTCACATTTGCCCTCTAGCACAATCTAAACCTCACGCAACAGAATTTAGGAGAGCTCCAGTCATTTTAAGGCCAAACTGGTAGTGCTAGTAGACCAGTTGCAAGAGCTTACTGTTGTTCCAAAAATGAGACTATACCTTCTTAAATGCTTAGTTTGCATTTACTGGATCATGCTGTGGGAGAATGTAGCTCATTCAGAATTTAAAATATGCTAATGGGATAAAGTAACTTGAGATGCTTAATCTGTTTAATAAAACCCTTAGACTGGGTAATATGAACAATAGAAATGTATTGCTCACAGTTCTGCAGGCTGGGCTGTCCAAATCAAGGTGCCAGCAGATTTGGTGTCTGCATCAATTTCTGTGCAGGGCTTACTCCTTATGGATGGTGTCTCCCGTGTGTCCTTACAAGGTAAAAGGGTGAAGGGGCTTACAAGCTCCCTCGGGCCTATTTTAAAGGACATTAATCCCAACCAACCTCTTGGGGTCCCACATTACAATACCTTTATCTTGTGCGTTAGGTTTCAACACAAGACTTTGGGGAGAAACAAAGATTCAGATCATAACAAGGAGATTCTTGTCTTAGGGGAATGATGCTGTTGAAATGCTTAAGAGAGCCCCTTATAACCTACACGAGTTGATCTCGAATTCACTTAACTTGCTGGGAAAGATTGGCCCAAAATACTTTTTCTTATTACAGATTTGAATAGTTTGGTTTTAGGAATAACTGTTTTCAGCAATTCCAGTCCTGGGGATATACCCAAAAGAATGGACAGTAGGATCCCCAGTAGATGTTTATATACTGTACCCATGTTCATAGCAGCATTACCAGTAGCCAAAGGTTGGCAACAACCCATGTGTGCATCAATAGACACAAAATGTGGTAGACACATACAGTGGAATACTAGTTAACTTTCTAACATGGACTCATCTTGAAAATGCTGCCAAACGAGATAGACCCAGACACAGAAAGATGCGTATTGCATGATGCCACCTACAGGGGACACCTGAAATAGGCAGATTCATTCAGACAGGAAGAATAGCAGTTATCAGAGGCTGGGGAAGGAAATTGGGACATTGTTTAATTAACAGGTGTAGAGTTTCAAGTTGGGATGATGAAAATGTTCTGGAGATAGACAGTGTAATAGCACTACTTTAAGAATTAGGCTTGGTAACAGTTGGACAATGATGTGAATATTCTTAACACCCCTGAATTTTACATTTAAAAATAATCAAAATGGTAAATTTCTTGTGAGGTATACATATGATGATGAGTTAAAACCATACCAAAATAGAATTTTGACTCGACTTGCTGATGAGTCATACTGAAATTCATACAGATTTGAATTTGAGTAGTCATCATACTAGTGCAAACAGCATGACCAAGAGAGTTGTCAGGTGGGAAGACAGCCCTGAGGCAGAAAGGCTGATGACAGCATCACCCAAAGAAATAATGAAAACACTCATACATTGAAAAGAATTTGTCTTGATATGAGGCACCCTTTAATTTAACAGAGTGGATAGACTACTTGTCAAACACAGTAAACATTAGCCTTTTCTGTCATGGCTGAGCACTTGAAGGACCATGAGCATGAACTGAATTATGCCATGGGTTCAGAGTGCACACCAGTTTCCACATCACAGTGCAATGGAAAACATAAGGTATCTTATTAATAGTTCTTACATTGATTAAATGTTTTAAGTAATATTTTAAATGCTTTGGGTTAAATTAAATGTTAAAATTAATTTCATCTGTTTAAAACCTTTTAAGATATGATTACTAGAAAAATTAAAACCACATGGTAGCTCCTATTGCATTTCTGTTGGACAGCTCTGCTGTGGAGGCATACCAGGGTGCTTCACGGTATCACAGCATGAAGGTACAGTTCATGGTTGTGACTTCATTCTCTGAGGCATGGAAAGGGTAGCACTGTTGGTTACTTTTAGGACTCTTGTCACTACTGGGAATTGCTGCTTAATACTGTTTTCTCATGTGGGTTCTTTTATATTTCTATTCCTCAGTCTTAATCCTCTACAATTTTATGCTAGGTCCAATAAATAAAATCTTTAATCTACTCATCATATCCCTACAAATTAACTTTTAGGAAACACTCAGATTTTTATCTCTATGCTAAAAACTCAGTGATTACTGCCTGGCAAATTTGAGGGTCGGGCTCCCTAAAGATTCTCAATCAGTAGATTGCACTGGGACCCACACATTACATGGTCTTACATTTCCAGAGGTCTAAGACATACTGGTTTAAAGGATTATTCTCAGGTTCCTTAAAGTAATTTTCAAGCAAGTTTTTCATATTAATTATCTGACTTTAGTGCACTGTATGTGAGGTACTATGGGAACCTCTTTACTTGGAAAACTTTGGGAAGAAAGTTTGAGTGCTTGCCTAATTGAGGGCAGACAATGTCACTAGTTCTTTATGACCCTAAACTTAACACTATGATTATTTACATCTTCAGAAGAACTTTGTCAACCTCCCTGCCTGGACATCAGCAGTCAGACTGCCCCAAATTACATGTTGTAGTGCTGAGATCATAATATGAATCTATATTGGCCAAGACAGTTTTGACATGCACTTTTTCATTAATTATTTTCTTTTATTTTGTATTATCAGGTATCTTTTTTATTAGACTATATTAGTTATGCAGATTATTGGGTTTCATTTTGGCAGATTTGTACGAGTATGTAAATTACACAATCTGATTAAACTATATGGTTCTTATGGTTAATACATTGTGTCAACTTGAGAAGTTTAGAAGTTTAACCAAAAGACTCAGCAGGGAGCCAAGGTTCTTACTTTGTAAATATCCTCATCCTGTGCAAAGGAGGGCAAGGACATTTTGTGAGTGCAACATCTGTGCTGGAGGTTTGAGAGTGACCTGCATACACTATAAGGGAGGAAAAGAGGCTTGTTCTCTCTTCCCTTTTGCTCTACTTTTGCTGGCTGCTGCCTTGAAATGTTGCCCCAGTGCCATGCCACCCTGCCTTGAAGCCAGCTGACTATGGACTGAAACCTCCCAAAACTGTAAGCTAAATAAACCTTTCCTTCCCAAATTTTGGGTGTCAGGTGTTTTGTCTCAGCAATGAGAAAAAAGCAACTAAGACAATGGTGAATGGTTAAATTAAAAAATTATTGCAGTAAAAGATATAGTGCCATTAATCCCTCTCAAAATACTCCCCCTCACATTAAACACATATATCGCATAGTTCTTGCAACTTTCTAAAGCAGTTCTGGAACTCCTCCATCATAAGTGTCTTTATGAGTTTTGATTTAAAAAAATTATACAGCAAATGCTGCTGCCAAATGTTATCTAATGGAAAAGCAGGCTCCTAAAGCTGCTGTGGTGTATCCTCAACCACTTTATTCACCAGCTCTGGCACTCTGTGATTTCTAGCTCTTCCTCAAAGTCCAAATGACCATGAAAGGTAAATATTTTGAGTTCGTTCAGGACTTCAAGGCAGCCACAGCAGCACGACTAAAGACGAGACACCAGAGTAGGCTCTTGGGGTGCACACACAGAGAAAAAGATCAGCTGAGGCATAGTGAGGAGGTGACTGTTTGAAACCAGGAGAATTTCGTCAGAAATACACCTGCTGACATCTGGACCTTGGCCTTCCAGCCTCACAGGTGTGAGAAAATGCACACTTCTGTTGTTCAAGCCACTCAAAGTATTCTATTACGACCTCTCTAGCAAAATAACACAACTACTATCCATAATATTTGAGAGCCTATCAAGACATGAACATCTCTTGAATAACTGTAAGATCTAGCAACAATTGACTGATAGTAATAATTTATCTGCCTTTTGCAGGCTCCCAGTCTTCACTACCCACCTCTGTCTCCCAGACATGGAGGCTAAACAGATCAACTAGAAATTAGATCTGTACTAGTTTTTCAAGTATCTAGCTCTTTCTTTCCCTTTATATTACTTGCCTGGTCCTTGTATACATTTAGGTTTTTAATTGCTAATATAACTGATCTACTGGCAAAAGCCAACCAACTATAGATTCTTCAAGTCTACATAGTCCATACTCATACATTAATATATCTTTTCAACAATAACAATGAACCAGGACATAAATCCAAACTGTAATGACAAATCTTAACTCTGAACATCATAGGTCAGTAATGTAATTCATTTATATAATTTTTATGCTCTTACGGTAGATTTCATAAAAGTATGCCTTTTATCAACTAATAAATCAAGGCGGCGTGAAATGGCAAAAGAAAAGCTACTGTTTATCTTGACAGATACAAGTAAAGAATCAGCTGCTTTTACCAGAAAATGTGAAAATAATGAACTGGGAGTATAAAGATCCCAACTGTTATATGAATTCAAGCCAGTTATGACAATTACACATCAGAAACATATCAAAATATCACCTTCACATCTTGCACTTATAGAAATTAAACCAGAGCATATTTTAAGAGCTGAAAAATGTAATAACCAATTGTCAGAGAAAGAGTAGAAGCTGGAGACATACAAGAATAGAGAAAATAAATTTTGAAAAGAGATGAAATTAACATAATAATTTGAGCATAAAGCAGCACACAGAAGAAAAGGCATCTTAAAAGAATAGAAAAATTTATGAAAACTATTATTTCATTTTATTTCTTGATACTGGGAGTTGAACTCAGGACCTTGCGCTTACCAGGAAGGCACTGTGCCACTGAGTTATATCCTTGACCCTTAAACTTTACTTTTATGTGTTAATATATTTTACATGAGAGTGTACTTCTATTAGATTTATTCAGGCAAAAATATAAACACACAATATTCACAAATTTGTTCATCTTAGACATCCACAATGGAGTAAACAAATAATCAAAATTATTCTTCTCTTCTCAAAACAACAGCATTACATGAAACAATTTATAAATGATCCTTTGAGATATTTCAATTATCTGATTTCTATACTTTTAGAATACAACTCAGATACTTAACTGCCAAAAACCAAAGAAGGAAATGGTTAGAATTTATGAGGCACTTTACAAAGTCTCAATTATACATCACTATTGTAGTTTAAAGCTTTTACAACATGTATCAAGAATTAAGAATATTCTTATGATATTTTAGATGCTGAAGTTACTTTTCTCATATTTTCAAAGTCTCATTTATTTTATGTATGTGTTGCATACCCCGTTTGTGCTCTGAAGACTTCTCTTTCAAAGCTGCTGCTGGGAAACAGGAAGAATGTCTGCCTTAGATATTTCCAAATGATAGAAAATTAAAATTAATTGGATTTTTTATTTTCAAGAAAGTAATTCATATTCATTGTAAAACAGATTAGAAAACACTGATGTGTAAAATTGGAAACAGAAGTAATTCATATTCCACCACTCAGGAATAATCACTCATTTAGTTTGGTGTGTATGATCCAGGTCCTTCTCTAATGAGTAGCTAATGCATACATTTTTAAAAATGTGCTCACATTATAAGCACTGCTTTAAAGCCTGCTCTGCAATTTAACAATGTATTCTGAAAAGCTTTCTATGTTATTTTTACACAACGTGTTTTCATTGTATGGTTGTTGAACACAATTGAACTGACCAAAATCTTCCTAATATGTTTACCATTATAAACAATGGTTGGGGTGTGTAATCTAGCTCTTCATCAGTATAAAATATCACTGATATAATCAAACTGTAAAGAGAAAACACTTCGTTTGGCTCATAGTTTTTAGGTTCCAATCCCTGGTCAACTCATTGCATTGCTCTGGGCCTGTGGAAGGCAGTCCATCAAGGCAGGACTACATAGTAGGCTGGAACTACTCACCCCACAGTGGAGAAGTGAAGGAGAGAGGCAGGATGAGCCACTATCCCATAATCCCTTTCAAGGGTACATTCCCAGTGACACCTAAAGATCTCCTCCTGGGCCCATCACTGTTTCTCCTGCTTCCCAACAGTACCACCCTGGAGACGGAGCCTCTAACACAGGGACGTTCGGGAGACACTCGAGATCCAAACCATCACAGTGGAGAACACTGTTTCAAATAAATTCCTGGATATAATCCAAAAGCACAGAAAATTATAGAGCTGTTGGTAGGCATTGCTAAAATTGCTCCTGCAAAATGATTGAGCCCTCTTTAACAGACCCTCGTATGCCAAAGTTTTCCATCTCATCAGTTCTGTATATTAAATGAGATCAAAAGTACATAACACTGTGCCTGCCTAGAGTGGTGTCATTTTAAATCTGGTTCCTTTTCTATTCCACGCTCATTTTGAGGAAGAGTTCTACTTTTTGTTTTTAAGTGTATGTAAGGCATTTTTGTTTTTTGTTTTGTTAACATTTAGTGCATTTGAGACTGAGGTTTTTAATTAGTGGGTTTTCTTAATGATTTCACTGAATACACTTAATGTGTTCCACTGAAAGTGAAATAGAAAGGGAATGGATAAAGCCAATTTCATTCTCAAACCATAACATAATGAAATTAAACATCTTATATTATTTGAACTGGGAAATTTTATCTTATTAACCTAAATGCATCATGTAAAAAAAAAAAAGCTCTACTCACTGCTCTTCATTGTCTTTTTATCACTAACTAGATACTGATTTTCCTAAATGGAAACAAGTTTTCCAAATATTTTGAGTGGCAAACTCTCAGTTCCCTGTGAATACCTTAGAGATGTATAATAGTAATAATGAACTCTTCTGAGATAATAAGGCTATATAATGGCAGGCCTTAAGAAAACTAACCTTCCAAATTTCAGGAGTCTGAAAAGTTTTAAAAAGAAATAGGTAATTTTTAATGCTAGCTATCCTGATCGTGGCAAAAGAACATTGACTGCAAATAGCAGAAGGATCATGGTAAGGATTCCTGAAAGGAAACCTCGCAAACTAAAGAGATTGGGAGATCAAAGAAGTCTATTTAAAATTCTTTCCACCTTAAACCGCTTTCAAGCTGAAAAAGCCATCCATTACAAAGAGAGTATACTATTCTCTCTGTCCTATGGAAGAATACGGCCCGAGAAAGAAACTTGCCACTGAAAACTTCCAAAGAATTAAAGTTGTCAGCCTTAAGTCAAAATTAATATAAGAACCCTCAACACAAAGACAGGTGAAGAGAAAGTGAGCTCTCTCACAGCACGTTGTAGCAGAGAGCAGTGTGACTGTCCATACCCGTGTTCTCGGAACACTGTGGGTGCTGTTGCTCATTTTGACCATCTTTTAGGAATATCAGAGTTTTCCATGATGCTATTTCATATAAAAGCCAAAAATTGGCCTTTAAATTCTACTTATTTTTCACTCTAATAGTACAGCTTCTTTGCTGTTTAAGAATTTTAAACAATTTTTTACTTAGAAATATATTGGACAATCTTTGTGTTAATTTTCTCTGTCTTTAAGACCTTAGTTTAATTTTAAATAGCACTGCTGTTTTACTGTGTGCATTTATTGACTTACATAAAAACAGAAACCCCAAGTTTCCTTCTATCTAACACGTCGTAAAAAACAATCCTTTCCTTTCACCATTCATGTGTTTCTTGTGGTTGTCCAGCTTGCTAGCTTCCCCTTAACTTCTAGGACCCTCTAATTCAAAACTATTTTAAAATCTGAAGACAAAGGTAGGTGTATCTTTTAATAAAATAATAATATGCTTATTCACTTCATGTAGCTATTACGATCCATGATTTCTAGATATGTTTTCTCATGCTGTGAGACAAGGCTAAGCAGTGACTATCGTTGGAAGTGTCTGCTTTTCAAAACTAACAGATTTACTCTCTTCTTCATATTTAATTCTTAGCATTAATGCCATTACCTTGTTCATAGCATGCTCTTTTAAAACTTCATTTGATAAGTAATAAAGGTAGATGGCTGTTTTAAGAAATCTTAATATCTCAGAAGTACTTTACCTTTTTATTGGAGCATCTATCACTGGTGTAATTTTCATTCTGAACAGGCTTTTCATGTTGGACAAATTATTTACATTTAATTCAATTAAGTTTATGATCTTCTCCAAATTATGACATATACATTATCTAACATTTTTCAATAAAACAGTCTTGCTTGCTCTTTAAAGAATTAACTGAGATTTTCAGTTTACTGAGCTGATGCACATAAAGTTATTCTTCTGGTTATTAGATACAAAGAACAGTTAATTCCCAAACATTTCAGCACACCAAGATTATATATGTGATTCTTTTAAATGGATTTCAATGTTACTTAACCTGATAAAATGCAATTAATCCTTTGTAGTCACTTTTTAAAAAGCACTTTGTGTGCTGAAAACAAGTTCAGAAATTCAAAACAATTTTATGTGAAATAGTATTATCCAAACATCAGCATAAATTAATTTATTTCAATAAAAATGTGGGTGAAACCCTACAAAGGAAATAAAACATATAATCATTTATGTTTTATAAATCCAAGAGTTAAAAAAGAAAGAACTCACTGCTTATCTTCTTGTGACTTGCATTGTCTGGTAGGTTGACAGTTACGCATTGTCTTTTCAGATGTTTGATAGTATTTTCGAGAAATTGGGGGTGACCTCAGGATGATCTCTCTAAGTCCAGCTGCTTAACTCTAAACTCTATGTAATAACTGTTTGTGAAATCAGCACATCTCCTCCGAACTCTCCCGTGGATTGCAAGCGATCAAACAGACAAAGTCGTAATGACAGCGCCGTTCAATAGGTTTAACAGAAAGGGAATTCTAAAGACAACATGAGCAGCTACGAAAGTGTACACTGGGAAAACCATATTCTTTATTAAAATCACCACAAATACAAAAGCATCATTTATACACACACGCTGTATACATATATTCTTGAATTATTAGAAAATTATCACAGATTTATTGGCTTTACATTGCATTACGTGGCATATCATAGAACAAAGATACCCGTGGAATTTCCAGATGAAAGTTTCATTTGCATTTTTAATCCATGCATTTTCATTTAGACTATTTAAAGTATTTGCTAACAAATGTTTCCCAAGTTAGGCTTTCTGGCCATAGGAGTGAACGTCCCGTGTCGTGTAAAATTTCATAGCTTGTCGTTTCTGTTCAAATATCAATTGTATCTTGCCTTTTCTGTAGCAAGAGCCAGCCTGCGGATATTGGATATGCAACCAGCTGCAGCTTCCTGGAGCTCCTGGTCAGGGGACCCAACCATATCCAGAAGAAGCTGTCACACATAAAGGAGGAAGTGGGGGAGAAGAGGAAAAAAGAATAAAACCATGAATCTAAAGGTACATCTTTAGGTTATGAAAATAATTTAAAATGGTAAGTACTTTCAAAAGCCACCAAAATGACATGAAATGCCTGTAGACAAATGCAAACATAACTGGTGCTTAACCAGAGGTAGGAGTGCTTTATTCCATTGTTACTTTATTTTTGAGAGCAGAGTTAGATTGATGTTGTTTCCTCCTCATTTCTTTGGGTATCTAACTACTATCCATTCTGCTTCTGAAATATCTCTTGTGTCCTTTCTGACTTTTCTACCTCCCAGGATAATCCAACAGCATACCATCCTTACACTACTAGTGCATCCTCTTAGAGTTAATCTCCCTGAATTATTGCCCATCTCATCATGTCATTACCTAATTATATCAGTCACTAAATAAAGGCTTTCATGGACTCCTAATGCCAACTAACTACGGTCCAGTCTCTTAGCCTATCCTGCATACTCTGGCCTCAGTTTACTTTTCCAACCATTCATCTTTCTCCTTGCTCTTTCATTACTGAAAGGTCATATTTCCCACTTCTCTTATCTTTACTGATGCCTAATATATTCGCTCATCCCTTCTCTTGGTCAATTTGATCTGTCTTTCAGGATCATCCAGACAACTGTGCCACAAACCACCACCACTGACTTCTATCAAACAAAATGCCATTTCTCCTTCACAGGAACTCTCATAGGACTTTACTCAAATGTCTGTTGATACACTCTTTATTTTAGATATTGGGATAATGCTTTCTGTCCTTTAGATTGTAAATGCTTAAAGAAATTTATAATATGGTCTATGCCTAGTACACATTAGATGCCCAATAGATATCAAATAAACGAATTACAAAGTTTAAAACTTAGTAACTATGGTTCTAATGAATAGTTCTAGGAAAAATTTTTCCAAAAGTTAATCTGGATCATGTATTTTCCACACAGGAGCATTTGAGTACAAACATGGATAATGCCAGAAAATGAAGATAACTTAATAAACACAGAAATATCACAAGGAGAAATATTGCAGTGCCTCAAATTTCCCACTCTTAAGAGTTTGACTTTTATTCTCTAAGTAATAAAATAAAGTTATTTAAGCACTTTAATCAGGAGAGTGGCATGGCTATATCTATATTTTAGAAAATTAACTTTTACCGTAACATGTTAAACATGGACTCTAGTGAGAGGAGACCGAAGGGCAGTATATTATTTCATGCTAGAGGCAATAATGACCAAATAAAGAATAAGGACAGTGAGGAAGGA